>CATIWC010000942.1:0-139422 GCA_948472305.1 Vicia faba
TGAAATTGTTTACATCTATTATATCATAATACAATATGAATATGGTGAATAAATATACTATCGGGCCAGATTATAAAATTTAAAATTATTACCAATGTATATGAAATATGTGTCATTAACTAATAGTCTTTTAACTTTGTTTCTTGGTGAAGAAGTAACCTAAAATTTGATGATGAAAAAGAAGAAATATATTGAAATTGTTTACGTCTATTATACCATAATACAATATGAATATGGTGAATAAATATAATATCGAGACTCATTATATACTTTGAATTATTACCAATTTATATGAAATATGTGTCATTAATTAATAGTCTTTTAACTTAGTTTCTTGGTGATGAAGTAACCTAAAATTTGGTGATGGAGAAGAAGAAAAATATTGAAATCGTTTACATCTATGATACCATAATACAATATGAATATGGTGAATAAATATACTATCGAGACTCATCATATAATTTGAATTATTTCATATGTATATGGAATATGTTTCATTAATTAATAGTCTTTTAACTTAGTTTCTTAGTGATGAAGTAACCTAAAATTTGGTGATGGAGAAGAAGAAAAATATTGAAATTGTTTACATATATTATACCATAATACAATATGAATATGGTGAATAAATATACTATCGAGACTCATTATATACTTTGACTATTACCAATTTATATGAAATTTGTGTCATTAATTACTAGTCTTTTAACTTAGTTTCTTAGTGATGAAGTAACCTAAAATTTGGTGATGGAGAAGAAGAAAAATATTGAAATCATTTACATCTATTATACCATAATACAATATGAATATGGTGAATAAATATACTATCGAGACTCATTATATACTTTGAACTATTACCAATTTATATGAAATTTGTGTCATTAATTACTAGTCTTTTAACTTAGTTTCTTGGTGATGAAGTAACCTAAAATTTGGTGATGGAGAAGAAGAAAAATATTGAAATCGTTTACATCAATGATACCATAATACAATATGAATATGGTGAATAAATATACTATCGAGACTCATCATATAATTTGAATTATTTCCTATGTATATGGAATATGTTTCATTAATTAATAGTCTTTTAACTTAGTTTCTTAGTGATGAAGTAACCTAAAATTTGGTGATGGAGAAGAAGAAAAATATTGAAATTGTTTACATATATTATACCATAATACAATATAAATATGGTGAATAAATATACTATCGAGACTCATTATATAATTGAATTACTTCCAATGTACATGGAATATGTGTCATTAATTAATAGTCTTTTAACTTAGTTTCTTAGTGATGGAGTAACCTAAAATTTGGTGATGGAGAAGAAGAAAAATATTGAAATCATTTACATCTATTATACCATAATACAATATGAATATGGTGAATAAATATACTATCGAGACTCATTATATAATTTGAATTATTTCCAATGTACATGGAATATGTGTCATTAATTAATAGTCTTTTAACTTAGTTTCTTAATGATGAAGTAACCAAAAATTTGGTGATGGAGAAGAAGAAAAATATTGAAATCATTTACATCTATTATACCATAATACAATATAAATATGGTGAATAAATATACTATCGAGACTCATTATATAATTTGAATTATTACCAATGTATATAAAATACGTGTCATTAATTAATAGTCTTTTAACTTAGTTTCTTGTTGAAGAAGTAACCTAAAATTTGATGATGAAAAAGAAGAAAAATATTGAAATTGTTTACATATATTATACCATAATACAATATGAATATGGTGAATAAATATACTATCGAGACTCATTATATACTTTGAATTATTACCAATGTATATAAAATACGTGTCATTAATTAATAGTCTTTTAACTTAGTTTCTTGGTGATGAAGTAACCTAAAATTTGTTGATGGAGAAGAAGAAAAATATTGAAATCGTTTACATCTATGATACCATATACAATTTGAATATGGTGAATAAATATACTATCGAGACTCATCATATAATTTGAATTATTTCTAATGTATATGGAATATGTTTCATTAATTAATAGTCTTTTAACTTAGTTTCTTAGTGATGAAGTAACCTAAAATTTGGTTATGGAGAAGAAGAAAAATATTGAAATTGTTTACATATATTATACCATAATACAATATGAATATGGTGTATAAATATACTATCGAGACTCATTATATAATTTGAGTTATTTCCAATGTACATGTAATATGTGTCATTAAATAATAGTCTTTTAACTTAGTTTCTTAGTGATTAAGTAACCTAAAATTTGGTGATGGAGAAGAAGAAAAATATTGAAATTGTTTACATCTATTATATCATAATACAATATGAATATGGTGAATAAATATACTATCGGGCCAGATTATAAAATTTAAAATTATTACCAATGTATATGAAATATGTGTCATTAACTAATAGTCTTTTAACTTTGTTTCTTGGTGAAGAAGTAACCTAAAATTTGATGATGAAAAAGAAGAAATATATTGAAATTGTTTACGTCTATTATACCATAATACAATATGAATATGGTGAATAAATATAATATCGAGACTCATTATATACTTTGAATTATTACCAATTTATATGAAATATGTGTCATTAATTAATAGTCTTTTAACTTAGTTTCTTGGTGATGAAGTAACCTAAAATTTGGTGATGGAGAAGAAGAAAAATATTGAAATCGTTTACATCTATGATACCATAATACAATATGAATAGGTGAATAAATATACTATCGAGACTCATCATATAATTTGAATTATTTCCTATGTATATGGAATATGTTTCATTAATTAATAGTCTTTTAACTTAGTTTCTTAGTGATGAAGTAACCTAAAATTTGGTGATGGAGAAGAAGAAAAATATTGAAATTGTTTACATATATTATACCATAATACAATATGAATATGGTGAATAAATATACTATCGAGACTCATTATATAATTTGAATTACTTCCAATGTACATGGAATATGTGTCATTAATTAATGGTCTTTTAACTTAGTTTCTTGTTGATGGAGTAACCTAAAATTTGGTGATGGAGAAGAAGAAAAATATTGAAATCATTTACATCTATTATACCATAATACAATATGAATATGGTGAATAAATATACTATCGAGACTCATTATATAATTTGAATTATTTCCAATGTACATGGAATATGTGTCATTAATTAATAGTCTTTTAACTTAGTTTCTTAGTGATGAAGTAACCAAAAATTTGGTGATGGAGAAGAAGAAAAATATTGAAATCATTTACATCTATTATACCATAATACAATATGATATGGTGAATAAATATACTATCGAGACTCATTATATAATTTGAATTATTACCAATGTATATAAAATACGTGTCATTAATTAATAGTCTTTTAACTTAGTTTCTTGTTGAAGAAGTTACCTAAAATTTGATGATGAAAAAGAAGAAAAATATTGAAATTGTTTACATATATTATACCATAATACAATATGAATATAGTGAATAAATATACTATCGAGACTCATTATATACTTTGAATTATTACCAATTTATATGAAATATATGTCATTAATTAATAGTCTTTTAACTTAGTTTCTTGGTGATGAAGTAACCTAAAATTTGTTGATGGAGAAGAAGAAAAATTTTGAAATCGTTTACATCTATGATACCATAATACAATTTGAATATGGTGAATAAATATACTATCGAGACTCATCATATAATTTGAATTATTTCCAATGTATATGGAATATGTTTCATTAATTAATAGTCTTTTAACTTAGTTTCTTAGTGATGAAGTAACCTAAAATTTGGTTATGGAGAAGAAGAAAAATATTGAAATTTTTTACATATATTATACCATAATACAATATGAATATGGTGTATAAATATACTATCGAGACTCATTATATAATTTGAGTTATTTCCAATGTACATGGAATATGTGTCATTAAATAATAGTCTTTTAACTTAGTTTCTTAGTGATTAAGTAACCTAAAATTTGGTGACGGAGAAGAAGAAAAATATTGAAATTGTTTACATCTATTATATCATAATACAATATGAATATGGTGAATAAATATACTATCGGGCCAGATTATAAAATTTAAAATTATTACCAATGTATATGAAATATGTGTCATTAACTATAGTCTTTTAACTTTGTTTCTTGGTGAAGAAGTAACCTAAAATTTGATGATGAAAAAGAAGAAAAATATTGAAATTGTTTACATATATTATACCATAATACAATATGAATATGGTGAATAAATATAATATCGAGACTCATTATATACTTTGAATTATTACCAATTTATATGAAATATGTGTCATTAATTAATAGTCTTTTAACTTAGTTTCTTGGTGATGAAGTAACCTAAAATTTGGTGATGGAGAAGAAGAAAAATATTGAAATCATTTACATATATTATACCATAATACAATATGAATATGGTGAATAAATATACTATCGAGACTCATTATATAATTTGAATTATTTCCAATGTACATGGAATATGTGTCATTAATTAATAGTCTTTTAACTTAGTTTCTTAGTGATGAAGTAACCAAAAATTGGTGATGGAGAAGAAGAAAAATATTGAAATCATTTACATCTATTATACCATAATACAATATGAATATGGTGAATAAATATACTATCGAGACTCATTATATAATTTGAATTATTACCAATGTATATAAAATACGTGTCATTAATTAATAGTCTTTTAACTTAGTTTCTTGTTGAAGAAGTAACCTAAAATTTGATGATGAAAAAGAAGAAAAATATTGAAATTGTTTACATATATTATACCATAATACAATATGAATATGGTGAATAAATATACTATCGAGACTCATTATATACTTTGAATTATTACCAATTTATATGAAATATGTGTCATTAATTAATAGTCTTTTAACTTAGTTTCTTGGTGATGAAGTAACCTAAAATTTGTTGATGGAGAAGAAGAAAAATATTGAAATCGTTTACATCTATGATACCATAATACAATTTGAATATGGTGAATAAATATACTATCGAGACTCATCAATATATTTAAATTATTTCCAATGTATATGGAATATGTTTCATTAATTAATAGTCTTTTAACTTAGTTTCTTAGTGATGAAGTAACCTAAAATTTGGTTATGGAGAAGAAGAAAAATATTGAAATTGTTTACATATATTATACCATAATACAATATGATATGGTGTATAAATATACTATCGAGACTCATTATATAATTTGAGTTATTTCCAATGTACATGGAATATGTGTCATTAAATAATAGTCTTTTAACTTAGTTTCTTAGTTATTAAGTAACCTAAAATTTGGTGATGGAGAAGAAGAAAAATATTGAAATTGTTTACATCTATTATATCATAATACAATATGAATATGGTGAATAAATATACTATCGGGCCAGATTATAAAATTTAAAATTATTACCAATGTATATGAAATATGTGTCATTAACTAATAGTCATTTAACTTTGTTTCTTGGTGAAGAAGTAACCTAAAATTTGATGATGAAAAAGAAGAAAAATATTGAAATTGTTTACGTCTATTATACCATAATACAATATGAATATGGTGAATAAATATAATATCGAGACTCATTATATACTTTGAATTATTACCAATTTATATGAAATATGTGTCATTAATTAATAGTCTTTTAACTTAGTTTCTTGGTGATGAAGTAACCTAAAATTTGGTGATGGAGAAGAAGAAAAATATTGAAATCGTTTACATCTATGATACCATAATACAATATGAATATGGTGAATAAATATACTATCGAGACTCATCATATAATTTGAATTATTTCCTATGTATATGGAATATGTTTCATTAATTAATAGTCTTTTAACTTAGTTTCTTAGTGATGAAGTAACCTAAAATTTGGTGATGGTGAAGAAGAAAAATATTGAAATTGTTTACATATATTATACCATAATACAATATGAATATGGTGAATAAATATACTATCGAGACTCATTATATAATTTGAATTACTTCCAATGTACATGGAATATGTGTCATTAATTAATGGTCTTTTAACTTAGTTTCTTAGTGATGGAGTAACCTAAAATTTGGTGATGGAGAATAAGAAAAATATTGAAATCATTTACATCTATTATACCATAATACAATATGAATATGGTGAATAAATATACTATCGAGACTCATTATATAATTTGAATTATTTCCAATGTACATGGAATATGTGTCATTAATTAATAGTCTTTTAACTTAGTTTCTTAGTGATGAAGTAACCAAAAATTTGGTGATGGAGAAGAAGAAAAATATTGAAATCATTTACATCTATTATACCATAATACAATATGAATATGGTGAATAAATATACTATCGAGACTCATTATATAATTTGAATTATTACCAATGTATATAAAATACGTGTCATTAATTAATAGTCTTTTAACTTAGTTTCTTGTTGAAGAAGTAACCTAAAATTTGATGATGAAAAAGAAGAAAAATATTGAAATTGTTTACATATATTATACCATAATACAATATGAATATGGTGAATAAATATACTATCGAGACTCATTATATACTTTGAATTATTACCAATTTATATGAAATATGTGTCATTAATTAATAGTCTTTTAACTTAGTTTCTTGGTGATGAAGTAACCTAAAATTTGTTGATGGAGAAGAAGAAAAATTTTGAAATCGTTTACATCTATGATACCATAATACAATTTGAATATGGTGAATAAATATACTATCGAGACTCATCATATAATTTGAATTATTTCCAATGTATATGGAATATGTTTCATTAATTAATAGTCTTTTAACTTAGTTTCTTAGTGATGAAGTAACCTAAAATTTGGTTATGGAGAAGAGAAAAATATTGAAATTGTTTACATATATTATACCATAATACAATATGAATATGGTGTATAAATATACTATCGAGACTCATTATATAATTTGAGTTATTTCCAATGTACATGGAATATGTGTCATTAAATAATAGTCTTTAACTTAGTTTCTTAGTGATTAAGTAACCTAAAATTTGGTGATGGAGAAGAAGAAAAATATTGAAATTGTTTACATCTATTATATCATAATACAATATGAATATGGTGAATAAATATACTATCGGGCCAGATTATAAAATTTAAAATTATTACCAATGTATATGAAATATGTGTCATTAACTAATAGTCTTTTAACTTTGTTTCTTGGTGAAGAAGTAACCTAAAATTTGATGATGAAAAAGAAGAAAAATATTGAAATTGTTTACATATATTATACCATAATACAATATGAATATGGTGAATAAATATAATATCGAGACTCATTATATACTTTGAATTATTACCAATTTATATGAAATATGTGTCATTAATTAATAGTCTTTTAACTTAGTTTCTTGGTGATGAAGTAACCTAAAATTTGGTGATGGAGAAGAAGAAAAATATTGAAATCATTTACATCTATTATACATAATACAATATGAATATGGTGAATAAATATACTATCGAGACTCATTATATAATTTGAATTATTTCCAATGTACATGGAATATGTGTCATTAATTAATAGTCTTTTAACTTAGTTTCTTAGTGATGAAGTAACCAAAAATTTGGTGATGGAGAAGAAGAAAAATATTGAAATCATTTACATCTATTATACCATAATACAATATGAATATGGTGAATAAATATACTATCGAGACTCATATATAATTTGAATTATTACCAATGTATATAAAATACGTGTCATTAATTAATAGTCTTTTAACTTAGTTTCTTGTTGAAGAAGTAACCTAAAATTTGATGATGAAAAAGAAGAAAAATATGAAATTGTTTACATATATTATACCATAATACAATATGAATATGGTGAATAAATATACTATCGAGACTCATTATATACTTTGAATTATTACCAATTTATATGAAATATGTGTCATTAATTAATAGTCTTTTAACTTAGTTTCTTGGTGATGAAGTAACCTAAAATTTGTTGATGGAGAAGAAGAAAAATATTGAAATCGTTTACATCTATGATACCATAATACAATTTGAATATGGTGAATAAATATACTATCGAGACTCATCATATAATTTGAATTATTTCCAATGTATATGGAATATGTTTCATTAATTAATAGTCTTTTAACTTAGTTTCTTAGTGATGAAGTAACCTAAAATTTGGTTATGGAGAAGAAGAAAAATATTGAAATTGTTTACATATATTATACCATAATACAATATGAATATGGTGTATAAATATACTATCGAGACTCATTATATAATTTGAGTTATTTCCAATGTACATGGAATATGTGTCATTAAATAATAGTCTTTTAACTTAGTTTCTTAGTTATTAAGTAACCTAAAATTTGGTGATGGAGAAGAAGAAAAATATTGAAATTGTTTACATCTATTATATCATAATACAATATGAATATGGTGAATAAATATACTATCGGGCCAGATTATAAAATTTAAAATTATTACCAATGTATATGAAATATGTGTCATTAACTAATAGTCTTTTAACTTTGTTTCTTGGTGAAGAAGTAACCTAAAATTTGATGATGAAAAAGAAGAAAAATATTGAAATTGTTTACGTCTATTATACCATAATACAATATGAATATGGTGAATAAATATAATATCGAGACTCATTATATACTTTGAATTATTACCAATTTATATGAAATATGTGTCATTAATTAATAGTCTTTTAACTTAGTTTCTTGGTGATGAAGTAACCTAAAATTTGGTGATGGAGAAGAAGAAAAATATTGAAATCGTTTACATCTATGATACCATAATACAATATGAATGTGGTGAATAAATATACTATCGAGACTCATCATATAATTTGAATTATTTCCTATGTATATGGAATATGTTTCATTAATTAATAGTCTTTTAACTTAGTTTTTTAGTGATGAAGTAACCTAAAATTTGGTGATGGAGAAGAAGAAAAATATTGAAATTGTTTACATATATTATACCATAATACAATATGAATATGGTGAATAAATATACTATCGAGACTCATTATATAATTTGAATTACTTCCAATGTACATGGAATATGTGTCATTAATTAATGGTCTTTTAACTTAGTTTCTTAGTGATGGAGTAACCTAAAATTTGGTGATGGAGAATAAGAAAAATATTGAAATCATTTACATCTATTATACCATAATACAATATGAATATGGTGAATAAATATACTATCGAGACTCATTATATAATTTGAATTATTTCCAATGTACATGGAATATGTGTCATTAATTAATAGTCTTTTAACTTAGTTTCTTAGTGATGAAGTAACCAAAAATTTGGTGATGGAGAAGAAGAAAAATATTGAAATCATTTACATCTATTATACCATAATACAATATGAATATGGTGAATAAATATACTATCGAGACTCATTATATAATTTGAATTATTACCAATGTATATAAAATACGTGTCATTAATTAATAGTCTTTTAACTTAGTTTCTTGTTGAAGAAGTAACCTAAAATTTGATGATGAAAAAGAAGAAAAATATTGAAATTGTTTACATATATTATACCATAATACAATATGAATATGGTGAATAAATATACTATCGAGACTCATTATATACTTTGAATTATTACCAATTTATATGAAATATGTGTCATTAATTAATAGTCTTTAAAATTAGTTTCTTGGTGATGAAGTAACCTAAAATTTGTTGATGGAGAAGAAGAAAAATATTGAAATCGTTTACATCTATGATACCATAATACAATTTAAATATGGTGAATAAATATACTATCGAGACTCATCATATAATTTGAATTATTTCCAATGTATATGGAATATGTTTCATTAATTAATAGTCTTTTAACTTAGTTTCTTAGTGATGAAGTAACCTAAAATTTGGTTATGGAGAAGAAGAAAAATATTGAAATTGTTTACATATATTATACCATAATACAATATGAATATGGTGTATAAATATACTATCGAGACTCATTATATAATTTGAGTTATTTCCAATGTACATGGAATATGTGTCATTAAATAATAGTCTTTTAACTTAGTTTCTTAGTGATTAAGTAACCTAAAATTTGGTGATGGAGAAGAAGAAAAATATTGAAATTGTTTAAATCTATTATATCATAATACAATATGAATATGGTGAATAAATATACTATCGGGCCAGATTATATAATTTAAAATTATTACCAATGTATATGAAATATGTGTCATTAACTAATAGTCTTTTAACTTTGTTTCTTGGTGAAGAAGTAACCTAAAATTTGATGATGAAAAAGA
Source organism: Vicia faba (assembly GCA_948472305.1). Taxonomy (NCBI): domain Eukaryota; kingdom Viridiplantae; phylum Streptophyta; class Magnoliopsida; order Fabales; family Fabaceae; genus Vicia; species Vicia faba. Next base: position 10,299 of record CATIWC010000942.1, read on the forward strand.
AGAAAAATATTGAAATTGTTTACGTCTATTATACCATAATACAATATGAATATGGTGAATAAATATAATATCGAGACTCATTATATACTTTGAATTATTACCAATTTATATGAAATATGTGTCATTAATTAATAGTCTTTTAACTTAGTTTCTTGGTGATGAAGTAACCTAAAATTTGGTGATGGAGAAGAAGAAAAATATTGAAATCGTTTACATCTATGATACCATAATACAATATGAATATGGTGAATAAATATACTATCGAGACTCATCATATAATTTGAATTATTTCCTATGTATATGGAATATGTTTCATTAATTAATAGTCTTTTAACTTAGTTTCTTAGTGATGAAGTAACCTAAAATTTGGTGATGGAGAAGAAGAAAAATATTGAAAGTGTTTACATATATTATACCATAATACAATATGAATATGGTGAATAAATATACTATCGAGACTCATTATATAATTTGAATTACTTCCAATGTACATGGAATATGTGTCATTAATTAATAGTCTTTTAACTTAGTTTCTTAGTGATGGAGTAACCTAAATTGGTGATGTAGAAGAAGAAAAATATTGAAATCATTTATATCTATGATACCATAATACAATATGAACATGGTGAATATATATACTATCGAGACTCATTATATAATTTGAATTATTTTCAATGTACATGGAATATGTGTCATTAAATAATAGTCTTTTAACTTAGTTTCTTAGTGATGAAGTAACCTAAAATTTGGTAAAGGAGAAGAAGAAAAATATTGAAATTGTTTACATCTATTATACCATAATACAATATGAATATGGTGAATAAATATATTATCGAGACTCATTATATAATTTGAATTATTTCCAATGTACATTGAATATGTTTCATTAATTAATAGTTTTTTAACTTAGTTTCTTAGTGATTAAGTAACCTAAAATTTGGTGATGGAGAAGAAGAAAAATATTGAAATCATTTACATCTATTATATCATAATACAATATGAATATGGTGAATAAATATACTATTGAGACTCATTATATAATTTGAATTATTACCAATGTATAAAATTTGTGTCATTCATTAATAGTCTTTTAACTTAGTTTCTTGGTGAAGAAGTAACCTAAAATTTGATGATGAAAAAGAAGAAAACTATTGAAATTGTTTACATCTATTATACCATAATACAATATGAATATGGTGAATAAATATACTATCGAGACTCATTATATACTTTGAACTATTACCAATTTATATGAAATATGTGTCATTAATTAATAGTCTTTTAACTTAGTTTCTTGGTGATGAAGTAACCTAAAATTTGGTGATGGAGAAGAAGAAAAATATTGAAATCGTTTACATCTATGATACCATAATACAATATGAATATGGTGAATAAATATACTATCGAGACTCATCATATAATTTGAATTATTTCCAATGTACATTGAATATGTGTCATTAATTAATAGTCTTTTAACTTAGTTTCTTAGTGATGAAGTAACCTAAAATTTGGTGATGGAGAAGAAGAAAAATATTGAAATTGTTTATATATATTATACCATAATACAATATAAATATGGTGAATAAATATACTATCGAGACTCATTATATAATTTGAATTACTTCCAATGTACATGGAATATGTGTCATTAATTAATAGTCTTTTAACTTAGTTTCTTAGTGATGGAGTAACCTAAAATTTGGTGATGGAGAAGAAGAAAAATATTGAAATCATTTACATCTATGATACCATAATACAATATGAAAATGGTGAATATATATACTATCGAGACTCATTATATAATTTGAATTATTTCCAATGTACATGGAATATGTGTCATTAAATAATAGTCTTTTAACTTAGTTTCTTAGTGATGAAGTAACCTAAAATTTGGTAAAGGAGAAGAAGAAAAATATTGAAATTGTTTACATCTATTATACCATAATACAATAAGAATATGGTGAATAAATATATTATCGAGACTCATTATATAATTTGAATTATTTCCAATGTACATGGAATATGTGTCATTAATTAATAGTCTTTTAACTTAGTTTCTTAGTGATGAAGTAACCTAAAATTTGGTGCTGGAGAAGAAGAAAAATATTGAAATCATTTACATCTATTATACCATAATACAATATGAATATGGTGAATAAATATACTATCGAGACTCATTATATAATTTGAATTATTACCAATGTATATAAAATTTGTGTCATTAATTAATAGTCTTTTAACTTAGTTTCTTGGTGAAGAAGTAACCTAAAATTTGATGATGAAAAAGAAGAAAACTATTGAAATTGTTTACATCTATTATACCATAATACAATATGAATATGGTGAATAAATATACTATCGAGACTCATTATATACTTTGAACTATTACCAATTTATATGAAATATGTGTCATTAATTAATAGTCTTTTAACTTAGTTTCTTGGTGATGAAGTAACCTAAAATTTGGTGATGGAGAAGAAGAAAAATATTGACATCGTTTACATCTATGATACCATAATACAATATGAATATGGTGAATAAATATACTATCGAGACTCATCATATAATTTGAATTATTTCCTATGTATATGGAATATGTTTCATTAATTAATACTCTTTTAACTTAGTTTCTTAGTGATGAAGTAACCTAAAATTTGATGATGGAGAAGAAGAAAAATATTGAAATTGTTTACATATATTATACCATAATACAATATAAATATGGTGAATAAATATACTATCGAGACTCATTATATAATTTGAATTACTTCCAATGTACATGGAATATGTGACATTAATTAATAGTCTTTTAACTTAGTTTCTTAGTGATGGAGTAACCTAAAATTTGGTGATGGAGAAGAAGAAAAATATTGAAATCATTTACATCTATGATACCATAATACAATATGAATATGGTGAATATATATACTATCGAGACTCATTATATAATTTGAATTATTTCCAATGTACATGGAATATGTGTCATTAAATAATAGTCTTTTAACTTAGTTTCTTAGTGATGAAGTAACCTAAAATTTGGTAAAGGAGAAGAAGAAAAATATTGAAATTGTTTACATCTATTATACCATAATACAATATGAATATGGTGAATAAATATATTATCGAGACTCATTATATAATTTGAATTATTTCCAATGTACATGGAATATGTGTCATTAATTAATAGTCTTTTAACTTAGTTTCTTAGTGATGAAGTAACCTAAAATTTGGTGCTGGAGAAGAAGAAAAATATTGAAATCATTTACATCTATTATACCATAATACAATATGAATATGGTGAATAAATATACTATCGAGACTCATTATATAATTTGAATTATTACCAATGTATATAAAATTTGTGTCATTAATTAATAGTCTTTTAACTTAGTTTCTTGGTGAAGAAGTAACCTAAAATTTGATGATGAAAAAGAAGAAAACTATTGAAGTTGTTTACATCTATTATACCATAATACAATATGAATATGGTGAATAAATATACTATCGAGACTCATTATATACTTTGAACTATTACCAATTTATATGAAATATGTGTCATTAATTAATAGTCTTTTAACTTAGTTTCTTGGTGATGAAGTAACCTAAAATTTGGTGACGGAGAAGAAGAAAAATATTGAATTCGTTTACATCTATGATACCATAATACAATATGAATATGGTGAATAAATATACTATCGAGACTTATCATATAATTTGAATTATTTCCAATGTATATGGAATATGTTTCATTAATTAATAGTCTTTTATCTTAGTTTCTTAGTGATGAAGTAACCTAAAATTTGGTGATGGAGAAGAAGAAAAATATTGAAATCATTTACATCTATGATACCATAATACAATATGAATATGGTGAATATATATACTATCGAGACTCATTATATAATTTGAATTATTTCCAATGTACATGGAATATGTGTCATTAAATAATAGTCTTTTAACTTAGTTTCTTTGTGATGAAGTAACCTAAAATTTGGTAATGGAGAAGAAGAAAAATATTGAAATTGTTTACATCTATTATACCATAATACAATATGAATATGATGAATAAATATACTATCGAGACTCATTATTTAATTTGTATTATTTCCAATGTATATGGAATATCTGTCATTAATTAATAGTCGTTTAACTTAGTTTCTTAGTGATGAAGTAACCTAAAATTTGGTGATGGAGAAGAAGAAAAATACTGAAATTGTTAAATCTATTATACCATAATACAATATGAATATGGTAAATAAATATACTATCGAGACTAATAATATATTTTGAATTATTTCCAATGTATATGGAATATTGGTCATTAATTAATAGTCTTTTGACTTAGTTTCTTAGTGATAAAGTAACCTAAAATTCGGTGACGGAGAAGAAGAAAAATGTTGAAATTGTTTACATCTATTATATCATAATACAATATGAATATGGTGAATAAATATACTATCGAGACTCATTATATAATTTGAATTATTACCAATGTATATGAAATATGTGTCATTAATTAATAGTGTTTTAACTTAATTTCTTGGTGATAAAGTAACCTAAAATTTGGTGATGGAGAAGAAGAAAAATATTGAAATCGTTTACATCTATGATACTATAATACAATATGAATATGGTGAATAAATATACTATCGAGACTCATTATATAATTTGAATTATTTCTAATTTATATGGAATATGTTTCATTAATTAATAGTCTTTTAACTTAGTTTCTTGGTGAAGAAGTAACCTAAAATTTGATGATGAAAAAGAAGAAAAATATTGAAATTGTTTACATCTATTATACCATAATACAATATAAATATAGAGAATAAATGTACTATCGAGACTCGTTATATACTTCGAATTATTACCAATGTATATGAATTAAGTGTCATTAATTAATAGTCTTTTAACTTAGTTTCTTGTTGATGAAGTAACCAAAAATTTGGTGATGGAGAAGAAGAAAAATATTGAAGTCGTTTACATCTATGATACCATAATACAATATGAATATGGTGAATAAATATACTATCGAGACTCATTATATAATTTGAATTATTTCTAATGTATATGGAATATGTGTCATTAATTAATAGTCTTTTAACTTAGTTTCTTAGTGATAAAGTAACCTAAAATTCGGTGACGGAGAAGAAGAAAAATGTCGAAATTGTTAACATCTATTATATCCTAATACAATATGAATATGGTGAATAAATATACTATCGAGACTCATTATATAATTTGAATTATAAACAATGTATATGAAATATGTATCATTAATTAATAGTCTTTTAACTTAGTATCTTGGTGAACAAGTAACCTAAAATTTGGTGATGGAGAAGAAGAAAAATATTGAAATCCTTTACGTCTTTGATACCATAATACAATATGAATATGGTGAATAAATATACTATCGAGACTCATAATATAATTTGAATTATTACCAATGTATATAAAATATGTGTCATTAATTAATAGTCTTTTAACTTAGTTTCTTGGGTAAGAAGTAACCTAATATTTGATGATGAAAAATAAGAAAACTATTCAAATTGTTTACATCTATTATATCATAATACAATATGAATATGGTGAATAAATATACTATCAAGACTCATTATATAATTTGAATTATTACCAATTTATATGAAATATGTGTCATTAATTAATATTCTTTTAACTTAGTTTCTTGGTGAAGAAGTAACCTAAAATTTGGTGATGGAGAAGAAGAAAAATATTGAAATTGTTTACATCTATTATACCATAATACAATATGAATATGCTGAATAAATATACTATCGAGACTCATTATATACTTTGAATTATTACCAATTTATATGAAATATGTGACATTAATTAATAGTCTTTTAACTTAGTTTCTTGGTGATGAAGTAACCTAAAATTTGGTGATGGAGAAGAAGAAAAATATTGAAATCGTTTACAACTATGATACCATAATACAATATGAATATGGTGAATAAATATACTATCGAGACTCGTCATATAATTTGAATTATTTCCTATGTATATGGAATATGTTTCATTAATTAATAGTCTTTTAACTTAGTTACTTAGTGATGAAGTAACCTAAAATTTGTTGATCGAGAAGAAGAAAAATACTGAAATTGTTTACATATATTATACCATAATACAATATGAATATGGTGAATAAATATACTATCGAGACTCATTATATAATTTGAATTATTTCCAATGTACATGGAATATGTGTCATTAATTAATAGTCTTTTAATTTAGTTTCTTAGTGATGAAGTAACCTAAAATTTGGCGATGGAGAAGAAGAAAAATATTGAAATCATTTACATCTATGATACCATAATACAATATGAATATGGTGAATATATATACTATCGAGACTCATTATATAATTTGAATTATTTCCAATGTACATGGAATATGTGTCATTAAATAATAGTCTTTTAACTGAGTTTCTTAGTGATGAAGTAACCTAAAATTTGGTGATGGAGAAGAAGTAAAATATTGAAATTGTTTACATCTATTATACCATAATACAATATGAATATGATGAATAAATATACTATCGAGACTCATTATATAATTTGAATTACTTCCAATGTACATGGAATATGTGTCATTAATTAATAGTCTTTTAACTTAGTTTCTTAGTGATGGAGTAACCTAAAATTTGGTGATGGAGAAGAAGAAAAATATTGAAATCATTTACATCTATGATACCATAATACAATATGAATATGGTGAATATATATACTATCGAGACTCATTATATAATTTGAATTATTTCCAATGTACATGGAATATGTGTCATTAAATAATAGTCTTTTAACTTAGTTTCATAGTGATGAAGTAACCTAAAATTTGGTAAAGGAGAAGAAGAAAAATATTGAAATTGTTTACATCTATTATACCATAATACAATATGAATATGGTGAATAAATATATTATCAAGACTCATTATATAATTTGAATTATTTCCAATGTACATGGAATATGTGTCATTAATTAATAGTCTTTTAACTTAGTTTCTTAGTGATGAAGTAACCTAAAATTTGGTGATGGAGAAGAAGAAAAATATTGAAATCATTTACATCTATTATACCATAATACAATATGAATATGGTGAATAAATATACTATCGAGACTCATTATATAATTTGAATTATTACCAATGTATATAAAATTTGTGTCATTAATTAATAGTCTTTTAACTTAGTTTCTTGGTGAAGAAGTAACCTAAAATTTGATGATGAAAAAGAAGAAAACTATTGAAATTGTTTACATCTATTATACCATAATACAATATGAATATGGTGAATAAATATACTATCGAGACTCATTATATACTTTGAACGATTACCAATTTATATGAAATATGTGTCATTAATTAATAGTCTTTTAACTTAGTTTCTTGGTGATGAAGTAACCTAAAATTTGGTGATGGAGAAGAAGAAAAATATTGAAATCGTTTACATCTATGATACCATAATACAATATGAATATGGTGAATAAATATACTATCGAGACTCATCATATAATTTGAATTATTTCCAATGTATATGGAATATGTTTCATTAATTAATAGTCTTTTAACTTAGTTTCTTAGTGATGAAGTAACCTAAAATTTGGTGATGGAGAAGAAGAAAAATATTGAAATTGTTTACATATATTATACCATAATACAATATGAATATGGTGAATAAATATACTATCGAGACTCATTACATTATTTGAATTATTTCCAATGTACATGGAATATGTGTCATGAATTAATAGTCTTTTATCTTAGTTTCTTAGTGATGAAGTAACCTAAAATTTGGTGATGGAGAAGAAGAAAAATATTTAAATCATTTACATCTATGATACCATAATACAATATGAATATGGTGAATATATATATATTATCGAGACTCATTATATAATTTGAATTATTTTCAATGTACATGGAATATGTGTCATTAAATAATAGTCTTTAAACTTAGTTTCTTTGTGATGAAGTAACCTAAAATTTGGTAAGGGAGAAGAAGAAAAATATTGAAATTGTTTACATCTATTATACCATAATACAATATGAATATGATGAATAAATATACTATCGAAACTCATTATTTAATTTGAATTATTTCCAATGTATATGGAATATGTGTCATTAATTAATAGTCTTTTAACTTAGTTTCTTAGTGATGAAGTAACCTAAAATTTGGTGATGGAGAAAAAGAAAAATATTGAAATCGTTTACATCTATGATACCATAATACAATATGAATATGGTGAATAAATATACTATCGAGACTCATCATATAATTTGAATTATTTCCAATGTACATTGAATATGTGTCATTAATTAATAGTCTTTTAACTTAGTTTCTTAGTGATGAAGTAACCTAAAATTTGGTGATGGAGAAGAAAAAAAATATTGAAATTGTTTATATATATTATACCATAATACAATATAAATATTGTGAATAAATATACTATCGAGACTCATTATATAATTTGAATTACTTCCAATGTACATGGAATATGTGTCATTAATTAATAGTCTTTTAACTTAGTTTCTTAGTGATGGAGTAACCTAAAATTTGGTGATGGAGAAGAAGAAAAATATTGAAATCATTTACATCTATGATACCATAATACAATATGAAAATGGTGAATATATATACTATCGAGACTCATTATATAATTTGAATTATTTCCAATGTACATGGAATATGTGTCATTAAATAATAGTCTTTTAACTTAGTTTCTTAGTGATGAAGTAACCTAAAATTTGGTAAAGGAGAAGAAGAAAAATATTGAAATTGTTTACATCTATTATACCATAATACAATAAGAATATGGTGAATAAATATATTATCGAGACTCATTATATAATTTGAATTATTTCCAATGTACATGGAATATGTGTCATTAATTAATAGTCTTTTAACTTAGTTTCTTAGTGATGAAGTAACCTAAAATTTGGTGCTGGAGAAGAAGAAAAATATTGAAATCATTTACATCTATTATACCATAATACAATATGAATATGGTGAATAAATATACTATCGAGACTCATTATATAATTTGAATTATTACCAATGTATATAAAATTTGTGTCATTAATTAATAGTCTTTTAACTTAGTTTCTTGGTGAAGAAGTAACCTAAAATTTGATGATGAAAAAGAAGAAAACTATTGAAATTGTTTACATCTATTATACCATAATACAATATGAATATGGTGAATAAATATACTATCGAGACTCATTATATACTTTGAACTATTACCAATTTATATGAAATATGTGTCATTAATTAATAGTCTTTTAACTTAGTTTCTTGGTGATGAAGTAACCTAAAATTTGGTGATGGAGAAGAAGAAAAATATTGACATCGTTTACATCTATGATACCATAATACAATATGAATATGGTGAATAAATATACTATCGAGACTCATCATATAATTTGAATTATTTCCTATGTATATGGAATATGTTTCATTAATTAATACTCTTTTAACTTAGTTTCTTAGTGATGAAGTAACCTAAAATTTGGTGATGGAGAAGAAGAAAAATATTGAAATTGTTTACATATATTATACCATAATACAATATAAATATGGTGAATAAATATACTATCGAGACTCATTATATAATTTGAATTACTTCCAATGTACATGGAATATGTGACATTAATTAATAGTCTTTTAACTTAGTTTCTTAGTGATGGAGTAACCTAAAATTTGGTGATAGAGAAGAAGAAAAATATTGAAATCATTTACATCTATGATACCATAATACAATATGAATATGGTGAATATATATACTATCGAGACTCATTATATAATTTGAATTATTTCCAATGTACATGGAATATGTGTCATTAAATAATAGTCTTTTAACTTAGTTTCTTAGTGATGAAGTAACCTAAAATTTGGTAAAGGAGAAGAAGAAAAATATTGAAATTGTTTACATCTATTATACCATAATACAATATGAATATGGTGAATAAATATATTATCGAGACTCATTATATAATTTGAATTATTTCCAATGTACATGGAATATGTGTCATTAATTAATAGTCTTTTAACTTAGTTTCTTAGTGATGAAGTAACCTAAAATTTGGTGCTGGAGAAGAAGAAAAATATTGAAATCATTTACATCTATTATACCATAATACAATATGAATATGGTGAATAAATATACTATCGAGACTCATTATATAATTTGAATTATTACCAATGTATATAAAATTTGTGTCATTAATTAATAGTCTTTTAACTTAGTTTTTTGGTGAAGAAGTAACCTAAAATTTGATGATGAAAAAGAAGAAAACTATTGAAATTGTTTACATCTATTATACCATAATACAATATGAATATGGTGAATAAATATACTATCGAGACTCATTATATACTTTGAACTATTACCAATTTATATGAAATATGTGTCATTAATTAATAGTCTTTTAACTTAGTTTCTTGGTGATGAAGTAACCTAAAATTTGGTGACGGAGAAGAAGAAAAATATTGAATTCGTTTACATCTATGATACCATAATACAATATGAATATGGTGAATAAATATACTATCGAGACTTATCATATAATTTGAATTATTTCCAATGTATATGGAATATGTTTCATTAATTAATAGTCTTTTATCTTAGTTTCTTAGTGATGAAGTAACCTAAAATTTGGTGATGGAGAAGAAGAAAAATATTGAAATCATTTACATCTATGATACCATAATACAATATGAATATGGTGAATATATATACTATCGAGACTCATTATATAATTTGAATTATTTCCAATGTACATGGAATATGTGTCATTAAATAATAGTCTTTTAACTTAGTTTCTTTGTGATGAAGTAACCTAAAATTTGGTTATGGAGAAGAAGAAAAATATTGAAATTGTTTACATCTATTATACCATAATACAATTTGAATATGATGAATAAATATACTATCGAGACTCATTATTTAATTTGAATTATTTCCAATGTATATGGAATATGTGTCATTAATTAATAGTCTTTTAACTTAGTTTCTTAGTGATGAAGTAACCTAAAATTTTGTGATGGAGAAGAAGAAAAATACTGAAATTGTTAAATCTATTATACCATAATACAATATGAATATGGTAAATAAATATACTATCGAGACTAATAATATATTTTGAATTATTTCCAATGTATATGGAATATTGGTCATTAATTAATAGTCTTTTGACTTAGTTTCTTAGTGATAAAGTAACCTAAAATTCGGTGACGGAGAAGAAGAAAAATGTTGAAATTGTTTACATCTATTATATCATAATACAATATGAATATGGTGAATAAATATACTATCGAGACTCATTATATAATTTGAATTATTACCAATGTATATGAAATATGTGTCATTAATTAATAGTGTTTTAACTTAATTTCTTGGTGATAAAGTAACCTAAAATTTGGTGATGGAGAAGAAGAAAAATATTGAAATCGTTTACATCTATGATACTATAATACAATATGAATATGGTGAATAAATATACTATCGAGACTCATTATATAATTTGAATTATTTCTAATTTATATGGAATATGTTTCATTAATTAATAGTCTTTTAACTTAGTTTCTTGGTGAAGAAGTAACCTAAAATTTGATGATGAAAAAGAAGAAAAATATTGAAATTGTTTACATCTATTATACCATAATACAATATAAATATAGAGAATAAATGTACTATCGAGACTCGTTATATACTTTGAATTATTACCAATGTATATGAATTAAGTGTCATTAATTAATAGTCTTTTAACTTAGTTTCTTGTTGATGAAGTAACCAAAAATTTGGTGATGGAGAAGAAGAAAAATATTGAAGTCGTTTACATCTATGATACCATAATACAATATGAATATGGTGAATAAATATACTATCGAGACTCATTATATAATTTGAATTATTTCTAATGTATATGGAATATGTGTCATTAATTAATAGTCTTTTAACTTAGTTTCTTAGTGATAAAGTAACCTAAAATTCGGTGACGGAGAAGAAGAAAAATGTCGAAATTGTTAACATCTATTATATCCTAATACAATATGAATATGGTGAATAAATATACTATCGAGACTCATTATATAATTTGAATTATAAACAATGTATATGAAATATGTATCATTAATTAATAGTCTTTTAACTTAGTATCTTGGTGAACAAGTAACCTAAAATTTGGTGATGGAGAAGAAGAAAAATATTGAAATCCTTTACGTCTGTGATACCATAATACAATATGAATATGGTGAATAAATATACTATCGAGACTCATAATATAATTTGAATTATTACCAATGTATATAAAATATGTGTCATTAATTAATAGTCTTTTAACTTAGTTTCTTGGGTAAGAAGTAACCTAATATTTGATGATGAAAAATAAGAAAACTATTCAAATTGTTTACATCTATTATATCATAATACAATATGAATATGGTGAATAAATATACTATCAAGACTCATTATATAATTTGAATTATTACCAATTTATATGAAATATGTGTCATTAATTAATATTCTTTTAACTTAGTTTCTTGGTGAAGAAGTAACCTAAAATTTGGTGATGGAGAAGAAGAAAAATATTGAAATTGTTTACATCTATTATACCATAATACAATATGAATATGCTGAATAAATATACTATCGAGACTCATTATATACTTTCAATTATTACCAATTTATATGAAATATGTGACATTAATTAATAGTCTTTTAACTTAGTTTCTTGGTGATGAAGTAACCTAAAATTTGGTGATGGAGAAGAAGAAAAATATTGAAATCGTTTACAACTATGATACCATAATACAATATGAATATGGTGAATAAATATACTATCGAGACTCGTCATATAATTTGAATTATTTCCTATGTATATGGAATATGTTTCATTAATTAATAGTCTTTTAACTTAGTTACTTAGTGATGAAGTAACCTAAAATTTGTTGATCGAGAAGAAGAAAAATACTGAAATTGTTTACATATATTATACCATAATACAATATGAATATGGTGAATAAATATACTATCGAGACTCATTATATAATTTGAATTATTTCCAATGTACATGGAATATGTGTCATTAATTAATAGTCTTTTAACTTAGTTTCTTAGTGATGAAGTAACCTAAAATTTGGCGATGGAGAAGAAGAAAAATATTGAAATCATTTACATCTATGATACCATAATACAATATGAATATGGTGAATATATATACTATCGAGACTCATTATATAATTTGAATTATTTCCAATGTACATGGAATATGTGTCATTAAATAATAGTCTTTTAACTGAGTTTCTTAGTGATGAAGTAACCTAAAATTTGGTGATGGAGAAGAAGTAAAATATTGAAATTGTTTACATCTATTATACCATAATACAATATGAATATGATGAATAAATATACTATCGAGACTCATTATATAATTTGAATTACTTCCAATGTACATGGAATATGTGTCATTAATTAATAGTCTTTTAACTTAGTTTCTTAGTGATGGAGTAACCTAAAATTTGGTGATGGAGAAGAAGAAAAATATTGAAATCATTTACATCTATGATACCATAATACAATATGAATATGGTGAATATATATACTATCGAGACTCATTATATAATTTGAATTATTTCCAATGTACATGGAATATGTGTCATTAAATAATAGTCTTTTAACTTAGTTTCATAGTGATGAAGTAACCTAAAATTTGGTAAAGGAGAAGAAGAAAAATATTGAAATTGTTTACATCTATTATACCATAATACAATATGAATATGGTGAATAAATATATTATCAAGACTCATTATATAATTTGAATTATTTCCAATGTACATGGAATATGTGTCATTAATTAATAGTCTTTTAACTTAGTTTCTTAGTGATGAAGTAACCTAAAATTTGGTGATGGAGAAGAAGAAAAATATTGAAATCATTTACATCTATTATACCATAATACAATATGAATATGGTGAATAAATATACTATCGAGACTCATTATATAATTTGAATTATTACCAATGTATATAAAATTTGTGTCATTAATTAATAGTCTTTTAACTTAGTTTCTTGGTGAAGAAGTAACCTAAAATTTGATGATGAAAAAGAAGAAAACTATTGAAATTGTTTACATCTATTATACCATAATACAATATGAATATGGTGAATAAATATACTATCGAGACTCATTATATACTTTGAACGATTACCAATTTATATGAAATATGTGTCATTAATTAATAGTCTTTTAACTTAGTTTCTTGGTGATGAAGTAACCTAAAATTTGGTGATGGAGAAGAAGAAAAATATTGAAATCGTTTACATCTATGATACCATAATACAATATGAATATGGTGAATAAATATATTATCGAGACTCATCATATAATTTGAATTATTTCCAATGTATATGGAATATGTTTCATTAATTAATAGTCTTTTAACTTAGTTTCTTAGTGATGAAGTAACCTAAAATTTGGTGATGGAGAAGAAGAAAAATATTGAAATTGTTTACATCTATTATACCATAATACAATATGAATATGATGAATAAATATACTATCGAAACTCATTATTTAATTTGAATTATTTCCAATGTATATGGAATATGTGTCATGAATTAATAGTCTTTTATCTTAGTTTCTTAGTGATGAAGTAACCTAAAATTTGGTGATGGAGAAGAAGAAAAATACTGAAATTGTTACATCTATTATATCATAATACAATATGAATATGGTGAATAAATATACCATCGAGACTCATTATATAATTTGAATTATTTCTAATTTATATGGAATATGTTTCATTAATTAATAGTCTTTTAACTTAGTTTCTTGGTGAAGAAGTAACCTAAAATTTGATGATGAAAAAGAAGAAAAATATTGAAATTGTTTACATCTATTATACCATAATACAATATAAATATAGAGAATAAATGTACTATCGAGACTCGTTATATACTTTGAATTATTACCAATGTATATGTATTAAGTGTCATTAATTAATAGTCTTTTAACTTAGTTTCTTGGTGATGAAGTAACCAAAAATTTGGTGATGGAGAAGAAGAAAAATATTGAAGTCGTTTACATCTATGATACCATAATACAATATGAATATGGTGAATAAATATACTATCGAGACTCATTATATAATTTGAATTATTTCTAATGTATATGAAATATGTGTCATTAATTAATAGTCTTTTAACTTAGTTTCTTAGTGATAAAGTAACCTAAAATTCGGTGACGGAGAAGAAGAAAAATGTTGAAATTGTTTACATCTATTATATCCTAATACAATATGAATATGGTGAATAAATATACTATCGAGACTCATTATATAATTTGAATTATAAACAATGTATATGAAATATGTATCATTAATTAATAGTCTTTTAACTTAGTATCTTGGTGAACAAGTAACCTAAAATTTGGTGATGGAGAAGAAGAAAAATATTGAAATCCTTTACGTCTATGATACCATAATACAATATGAATATGGTGAATAAATATACTATCGAGACTCATAATATAATTTGGATTATTACCAATGTATATAAAATATGTGTCATTAATTAATAGTCTTTTAACTTAGTTTCATGGGTGAGAAGTAACCTAATATTTGATGATGAAAAATAAGAAAACTATTCAAATTGTTTACATCTATTATATCATAATACAATATGAATATGGTGAATAAATATACTATCGAGACTCATTATATAATTTGAATTATTACCAATTTATATGAAATATGTGTCATTAATTAATAGTCTTTTAACTTAGTTTCTTGGTGATGAAGTAACCTAAAATTTGGTGATGGAGAAGAAGAAAAATATTGAAATAGTTTACATCTATGATACCATAATACAATATGAATATGGTGAATAAATATACTATCGAGACTCATCATATAATTTGAATTATTTCCAATGTATAAGGAATATGTTTCATTAATTAATAGTCTTTTAACTTAGTTTCTTAGTGATCAAGTAACCTAAAATTTGGTGATGGAGAAGAAGAAAAATATTGAAATTGTTTACATATATTATACCATAATACAATATGAATATGGTGTATAAATATACTATCGAGACTCATTATATAATTTGAGTTATTTCCAAAGTACATGGAATATGTGTCATTAATTAATAGTCTTTTAACTTAGTTTTTTAGTGATGAAGTAACCTAAAATTTGGTGATAGAGAAGAAGAAAACTATTTAAATTGTTTACATCTATTATACCATAATACAATATGAATATGGTGAATAAATCTACTATCGAGACTCATTATATAATTTGAATTATTACCAATGTATATAAAATATGTGTCATTAATTAATAGTCTTTTAACTTAGTTTCTTGGTGAAGAACTAACCTAAAATTTGATGATGAAAAATAAGAAAACTATTGAAATTGTTTACATCTATTATAACGTAATACAATATGAATATGGTGAATAAATATACCATCGAGACTCATTATATAATTTGAATTATTTCCAATTTATATGAAATATGTGACATTAATTAATAGTCTTTTAACTTAGTTTCTTAGTGATGAAGTAACCTAAAATTTGGTGATGGAGAAGAAGAAAAATATTGAAATCGTTTACAACTATGATACCATAATACAATATGAATATGGTGAATAAATATACTATCGAGACTCGTCATATAATTTGAATTATTTCCTATGTATATGGAATATGTTTCATTAATTAATAGTCTTTTAACTTAGTTACTTAGTGATGAAGTAACCTAAAATTTGTTGATGGAGAAGAAGAAAAATATTGAAATTGTTTACATATATTATACCATAATACAATATGAATATGGTGAATAAATATACTATCGAGACTCATTATATAATTTGAATTATTTCCAATGTACATGGAATATGTGTCATTAAATAATAGTCTTTTAACTTAGTTTCTTAGTGATGAAGTAACCTAAAATTTGGTAAAGGAGAAGAAGAAAAATATTGAAATTGTTTACATCTATTATACCATAATACAATATGAATATGGTGAATAAATATATTATCGAGACTCATTATATAATTTGAATTATTTCCAATGTACATGGAATATGTGTCATTAATTAATAGTCTTTTAACTTAGTTTCTTAGTGATGAAGTAACCTAAAATTTGGTGATGGAGAAGAAGAAAAATATTGAAATCATTTACATCTATTATACCATAATACAATATGAATATGGTGAATAAATATACTATCGAGACTCAATATATACTTTGAATTATTACCAATTTATATGAAATATGTGTCATTAACTAATAGTCTTTTAACTTAGTTTCTTGGTGATGAAGTAACCTAAAATTTGTTGATGGAGAAGAAGAAAACTATTGAAATTGTTTACATCTATTATACCATAATACAATATGAATATGGTGAATAAATATACTATCGTGACTCATTATATACTTTGAACTATTACCAATTTATATGAAATATGTGTCATTAATTAATAGTCTTTTAACTTAGTTTCTTGGTGATGAAGTAACCCAAAATTTGGTGATGGAGAAGAAGAAAAATATTGAAATCGTTTACATCTATGATACCATAATACAATATGAATATGGTGAATAAATATACTATCGAGACTCATCATATAATTTGAATTATTTCCAATGTATATGGAATATGTTTCATTAATTAATAGTCTTTTAACTTAGTTTCTTAGTGATGAAGTAACCTAAAATTTGGTGATGGAGAAGAAGAAAAATATTTAAATTGTTTACATATATTATACCGTAATACAATATGAATATGGTGTATAAATATACTATCGAGACTTATTATATAATTTGAGTTATTTCCAAAGTACATGGAATATGTGTCATTAATTAATAGTCTTTTAACTTAGTTTCTTAGTGATGAAGTAACCTAAAATTTGGTGATAGAGAAGAAGAAAAATATTTAAATTGTTTACATCTATTATACCATAATACAATATGAATATGGTGAATAAATCTACTATCGAGACTCATTATATAATTTGAATTATTACCAATGTATATAAAATATGTGTCATTAATTAATAGTCTTTTAACTTAGTTTCTTGGTGAAGAAGTAACCTAATATTTGATGATGAAAAATAAGAAAACTATTGAAATTGTTTACATTTATTATACCATAATACAATATGAATATGGTGAATAAATATACTATCGAGACTCATAATATACTTTGAATTTTTACCAATTTATATGAAATATGTGACATTAATTAATAGTCTTTTAACTTAGTTTATTGGTGATGAAGTAACCTAAAATTTGGTGATGGAGAAGAAGAAAAATATTGAAATCGTTTACAACTATGATACCATAATACAATATGAATATGATGAATAAATATACTATCGAGACTCGTCATATAATTTGAATTATTTCCTATGTATATGGAATATGTTTCATTAATTAATAGTCTTTTAACTTAGTTACTTAGTGATGAAGTAACCTAAAATTTGGTGATGGATAAGATGAAAAATATTGAAATTGTTTACATATATTATACCATAATACAATATGAATATGGTGAATAAATATACTATCGAGACTCATTATTTAATTTGAATTATTTCCAATGTACATGGAATATGTGTCATTAATTAATAGTCTTTTAACTTAGTTTTTTAGTGATGAAGTAACCTAAAATTTGGTGATGGAGAAGAAGAAAAATATTGAAATCATTTACATCTATGATACCATAATACAATATGAATATGGTGAATATATATACTATCGAGACTCATTATAAAATTTGAATTATTTCCAATGTACATGGAATATGTGTCATTAAATAATAGTCTTTTAACTGAGTTTCATAGTGATGAAGTAACCTAAAATTTGGTGATGGAGAAGAAGTAAAATGTTGAAATTGTTTACATCTATTATACCATAATACAATATGAATATGATGAATAAATATACTATCGAGACTCATTATATAATTTGAATTACTTCCAATGCACATGGAATATGTGTCATTAATTAATAGTCTTTTAACTTAGTTTCTTAGTGATGGAGTAACCTAAAATTTGGTGATGGAGAAGAAGAAAAATATTGAAATCATTTACATCTATGATACCATAATACAATATGAATATGGTGAATATATATACTATCGAGACTCATTATATAATTTGAATTATTTCCAATGTACATGGAATATGTGTCATTAAATAATAGTCTTTTAACTTAGTTTCTTAGTGATGAAGTAACCTAAAATTTGGTAAAGGAGAAGAAGAAAAATATTGAAATTGTTTACATCTATTATACCATAATACAATATGAATATGGTGAATAAATATATTATCGAGACCCATTATATAATTTGAATTATTTCCAATGTACATGGAATATGTGTCATTAATTAATAGTCTTTTAACTTAGTTTCTTAGTGATGAAGTAACCTAAAATTTGGTGATTGAGAAGAAGTAAAATATTGAAATTGTTTACATCTATTATACCATAATACAATATGAATATGATGAATAAATATACTATCGAGACTCATTATATAATTTGAATTACTTCCAATGCATATGGAATATGTGTCATTAATTAATAGTCTTTTAACTTAGTTTCTTAGTGATGGAGTAACCTAAAATTTGGTGATGGAGAAGAAGAAAAATATTGAAATCATTTACATCTATGATACCATAATACAATATGAATATGGTGAATATATATACTATCGAGACTCATTATATAATTTGAATTATTTCCAATGTACATGGAATATGTGTCATTAAATAATAGTCTTTTAACTTAGTTTCTTAGTGATGAAGTAACCTAAAATTTGGTAAAGGAGAAGAAGAAAAATATTGAAATTGTTTACATCTATTATACCATAATACAATATGAATATGGTGAATAAATATATTATCGAGACTCATTATATAATTTGAATTATTTCCAATGTACATGGAATATGTGTCATTAATTAATAGTCTTTTAACTTAGTTTCTTAGTGATGAAGTAACCTAAAATTTGGTGATGGAGAAGAAGAAAAAAATTGAAATCATTTACATCTATTATACCATAATACAATATGAATATGGTGAATAAATATACTATCGAGACTCAATATATACTTTGAATTATTACCAATTTATATGAAATATGTGTCATTAACTAATAGTCTTTTAACTTAGTTTCTTAGTGATGGAGTAACCTAAAATTTGGTGATGGAGAAGAAGAAAAATATTGAAATCATTTACATCTATGATACCATAATCCAATATGAATATGGTGAATATATATACTATCGAGACTCATTATATAATTTGAATTATTTCCAATGTACATGGAATATGTGTCATTAAATAATAGTCTTTTAACTTAGTTTCTTAGTGATGAAGTAACCTAAAATTTGGTAAAGGAGAAGAAGAAAAATATTGAAATTGTTTACATCTATTATACCATAATACAATATGAATATGGTGAATAAATATATTATCGAGACTCATTATATAATTTGAATTATTTCCAATGTACATGGAATATGTGTCATTAATTAATAGTCTTTTAACTTAGTTTCTTAGTGATGAAGTAACCTAAAATTTGGTGATGGAGAAGAAGAAAAATATTGAAATCATTTACATCTATTATACCATAATACAATATGAATATGGTGAATAAATATACTATCGAGACTCAATATATACTTTGAATTATTACCAATTTATATGAAATATGTGTCATTAACTAATAGTCTTTTAACTTAGTTTCTTGGTGATGAAGTAACCTAAAATTTGTTGATGGAGAAGAAGAAAACTATTGAAATTGTTTACATCTATTATACCATAATACAATATGAATATGGTGAATAAATATATTACCGTGACTCATTATATACTTTGAACTATTACCAATTTATATGAAATATGTGTCATTAATTAATAGTCTTTTAACTTAGTTTCTTGGTGATGAAGTAACCCAAAATTTGGTGATGGAGAAGAAGAAAAATATTGAAATCGTTTACATCTATGATACCATAATACAATATGAATATGGTGAATAAATATACTATCGAGACTCATCATATAATTTGAATTATTTCCAATGTATATGGAATATGTTTCATTAATTAATAGTCTTTTAACTTAGTTTCTTAGTGATGAAGTAACCTAAAATTTGGTGATGGAGAAGAAAAAAAATATTGAAATTGTTTACATATATTATACCATAATACAATATGAATATGGTGTATAAATATACTATCGAGACTTATTATATAATTTGAGTTATTTCCAAAGTACATGGAATATGTGTCATTAATTAATAGTCTTTTAACTTAGTTTCTTAGTGATGAAGTAACCTAAAATTTGGTGATAGAGAAGAAGAAAAATATTTAAATTGTTTACATCTATTATACCATAATACAATATGAATATGGTGAATAAATCTACTATCGAGACTCATTATATAATTTGAATTATTACCAATGTATATAAAATATGTGTCATTAATTAATAGTCTTTTAACTTAGTTTCTTGGTGAAGAAGTAACCTAATATTTGATGATGAAAAATAAGAAAACTATTGAAATTATTTACATTTATTATACCATAATACAATATGAATATGGTGAATAAATATACTATCGAGACTCATAATATACTTTGAATTTTTACCAATTTATATGAAATATGTGACATTAATTAATAGTCTTTTAACTTAGTTTATTGGTGATGAAGTAACCTAAAATTTGGTGATGGAGAAGAAGAAAAATATTGAAATCGTTTACAACTATGATACCATAATACAATATGAATATGGTGAATAAATATACTATCGAGACTCGTCATATAATTTGAATTATTTCCTATGTATATGGAATATGTTTCATTAATTAATAGTCTTTTAACTTAGTTACTTAGTGATGAAGTAACAAAAAATTTGGTGATGGAGAAGAAGAAAAATATTGAAATTGTTTACATATATTATACCATAATACAATATGAATATGGTGAATAAATATACTATCGAGACTCATTATATAATTTGAATTATTTCCAATGTACATGGAATATGTGTCATTAATTAATAGTCTTTTAACTTAGTTTCTTAGTGATGAAGTAACCTAAAATTTGGTGATGGAGAAGAAGAAAAATATTGAAATCATTTACATCTATGATACCATAATACAATATGAATATGGTGAATATATATACTATCGAGACTCATTATATAATATGAATTATTTCCAATGTACATGGAATATGTGTCATTAAATAATAGTCTTTTAACTGAGTTTCTTAGTGATGAAGTAACCTAAAATTTGGTGATGGAGAAGAAGTAAAATATTGAAATTGTTTACATCTATTATACCATAATACAATATGAATATGATGAATAAATATACTATCGAGACTCATTATATAATTTGAATTACTTCCAATGCACATGGAATATGTGTCATTAATTAATAGTCTTTTAACTTAGTTTCTTAGTGATGGAGTAACCTAAAATTTGGTGATGGAGAAGAAGAAAAATATTGAAATCATTTACATCTATGATACCATAATACAATATGAATATGGTGAATAAATATACTATCGAGACTCATTATATAATTTGAATTATTTCCAATGTACATGGAGTATGTGTCATTAAATAATAGTCTTTAACTTTAGTTTCTTAGTGATGAAGTAACCTAAAATTTGGTAAAGGAGAAGAAGAAAAATATTGAAATTGTTTACATCTATTATACCATAATACAATATGAATATGGTGAATAAATATATTATCGAGACTCATTATATAATTTGAATTATTTCCAATGTACATGGAATATGTGTCATTAATTAATAGTCTTTTAACTTAGTTTCTTAGTGATGAAGTAACCTAAAATTTGGTGATGGAGAAGAAGAAAAATATTGAAATCATTTACATCTATTATACCATAATACAATATGAATATGGTGAATAAATATACTATCGAGACACAATATATACTTTGAATTATTACCAATTTATATGAAATATGTGTAATTAACTAATAGTCTTTTAACTTAGTTTCTTAGTGATGGAGTAACCTAAAATTTGGTGATGGAGAAGAAGAAAAATATTGAAATCATTTACATCTATGATACCATAATACAATATGAATATGATGAATATATATACTAACGAGACTCATTATATAATTTGAATTATTTCCAATGTACATGGAATATGTGTCATTAAATAATAGTCTTTTAACTTAGTTTCTTAGTGATGAAGTAACCTAAAATTTGGTAAAGGAGAAGAAGAAAAATATTGAAATTGTTTACATATATTATACCATAATACAATATGAATATGGTGAATAGATATACTATCGAGACTCATTACATTATTTGAATTATTTCCAATGTATATGGAATATGTGTCATGAATTAATAGTCTTTTATCTTAGTTTCTTAGTGATGAAGTAACCTAAAATTTGGTGATGGAGAAGAAGAAAAATATTGAAATCATTTACATCTATGATACCATAATACAATATGAATATGGTGAATATATATACTATCGAGACTCATTATATAATTTGAATTATTTCCAATGTACATGGAATATGTGTCACTAAATAATAGTCTTTTAACTTAGTTTCTTTGTGATGAAGTAACCTAAAATTTGGTAAGGGAGAAGAAGAAAAATATTGAAATTGTTTACATCTATTATACCATAATACAATATGAATATGATGAATAAATATACTATCGAGACTCATTATTTAATTTGAATTATTTCCAATGTATATGGAATATGTGTCATTAATTAATAGTCTTTTAACTTAGTTTCTTAGTGATGAAGTAACCTAAAATTTGGTGATGGAGAAGAAGAAAAATACTGAAATTGTTAAATCTATTATACCATAATACAATATGAATATGGAAAATAAATATACTATCGAGACTAATTATATAATTTGAATTATTTCCAATGTATATGGAATATTGGTCATTAATTAATAGTCTTTTGACTTAGTTTCTTAGTGATAAAGTAACCTAAAATTCGGTGACGGAGAAGAAGAAAAATGTTGAAATTGTTTACATCTATTATATCATAATACAATATGAATATGGTGAATAAATATACTATCGAGACTCATTATATAATTTGAATTATTACCAATGTATATGAAATATGTGTCATTAATTAATAGTCTTTTAACTTAATTTCTTGGTGATAAAGTAACTTAAAATTTGGTGATGGAGAAGAAGAAAAATATTGAAATCGTTTACATCTATGATACCATAATACAATATGAATATGGTGAATAAATATACTATCGAGAGTCATTATATAATTTGAATTATTTCTAATTTATATGGAATATGTTTCATTAATTAATAGTCTTTTAACTTAGTTTCTTGGTGAAGAAGTAACCTAAAATTTGATGATGAAAAAGAAGAAAAATATTGAAATTGTTTACATCTATTATACCATAATACAATATAAATATAGAGAATAAATGTACTATCGAGACTCGTTATATACTTTGAATTATTACCAATGTATATGAATTAAGTGTCATTAATTAATAGTCTTTTAACTTAGTTTCTTGGTGATGAAGTAACCAAAAATTTGGTGATGGAGAAGAAGAAAAATATTAAAGTCGTTTACATCTATGATACCATAATACAATATGAATATGGTGAATAAATATACTATCGAGACTCATTATATAATTTGAATTATTTCTAATGTATATGGAATATGTGTCATTAATTAATAGTCTTTTAACTTAGTTTCTTAGTGATAAAGTAACCTAAAATTCGGTGACGGAGAAGAAGAAAAATGTTGAAATTGTTTACATCTATTATATCCTAATACAATATGAATATGGTGAATAAATATACTATCGAGACTCATTATATAATTTGAATTATAAACAATGTATATGAAATATGTATCATTAATTAATAGTCTTTTAACTTAGTTTCTTGGTTAAGAAGTAACCTAAAATTTGATGATGAAAATGAAGAAAAATATTGAAATTGTTTACATCTATTATACCATAATACAATATGAATATGGTGAATAAATATACTATCGAGACTCATTATATAATTTGAATTATTACAAATTTATATGAAATATGTGTCATTAATTAATAGTCTTTTAACTTAGTTTCTTGGTGATGAAGTAACCTAAAATTTGGTGATGGAGAAGAAGAAAAATATTGAAATAGTTTACATCTATGATACCATAATACAATATGAATATGGTGAATAAATATACTATCGAGACTCGTCATATAATTTGAATTATTTCCAATGTATAAGGAATATGTTTCATTAATTAATAGTCTTTTAACTTAGTTTCTTAGTGATCAAGTAACCTAAAATTTGGTGATGGAGAAGAAGAAAAATATTGAAATTGTTTACATATATTATACCATAATACAATATGAATAAGGTGTATAAATATACTATCGAGACTCATTATATAATTTGAGTTATTTCCAAAGTACATGGAATATGTGTCATTAATTAATAGTCTTTTAACTTAGTTTCTTAGTGATGAAGTAACCTAAAATTTGGTGATAGAGAAGAAGAAAAATATTTAAATTGTTTACATCTATTATACCATAATACAATATGAATATGGTGAATAAATCTACTATCGAGACTCATTATATAATTTGAATTATTACCAATGTATATAAAATATGTGTCATTAATTAATAGTCTTTTAACTTAGTTTCTTGGTGAAGAAGTAACCTAAAATTTGATGATGAAAAATAAGAAAACTATTGAAATTGTTTACATCTATTATACCATATAACAATATGAATATGGTGAATAAATATACTATCGAGACTCATTATATACTTTGAATTATTACCAATTTATATGAAATATGTGACATTAATTAATAGTCTTTTAACTTAGTTTCTTGGTGATGAGGTAACCTAAAATTTGGTGATGGAGAAGAAGAAAAATATTGAAATCGTTTACAACTATGATACCATAATACAATATGAATATGGTGGATAAATATACTATCGAGACTCGTCATATAATTTGAATTATTTCCTATGTATATGGAATATGTTTCACTAATTAATAGTCTTTTAACTTAGTTACTTAGTGATGAAGTAACCTAAAATTTGGTGATGGAGAAGAAGAAAAATATTGAAATTGTTTACATATATTAGACCATAATACAATATGAATATGGTGAATAAATATACTATCGAGACTCATTTTATAAATTGAATTATTTCCAATGTACATGGAATATGTGTCATTAATTAATAGCCTTTTAACTTAGTTTCTTAGTGATGAAGTAACTTAAAATTTGGTGATGGAGAAGAAGAAAAATATTTAAATCATTTACATCTATGATACCATAATACAATATGAATATGGTGAATATATATACTATCGAGACTCATTATATAATTTGAATTATTTCCAATGTACATGGAATATGTGTCATTAAATAATAGTCTTTTAACTGAGTTTCTTAGTGATGAAGTAACCTAAAATTTGGTGATGGAGAAGAAGTAAAATATTGAAATTGTTTACATCTATTATACCATAATACAATATGAATATGATGAATAAATATACTATCGAGACTCATTATTTAATTTGAATTATTTCCAATGTATATGGAATATGTGTCATTAATTAATAGTCTTTTAACTTAGTTTCTTAGTGATGAAGAAACCTAAAATTTGGTGATGGAGAAGAAGAAAAATACTGAAATTGTTTACATCTATTATACCATCATACAATATGAATATGGTGAATAAATATACTATCGAGACTCATTATATAATTTGAATTATTACCAACGTATATGAAATATGTGTCATTAATTAATAGTCTTTTAACTTAGTAACTTGGTGAACAAGTAACCTAAAATTTGGTGATGGAGAAGAAGAAAAATATTTAAATCGTTTACATCTATGATACCATAATACAATATGAATATGGTAAATAAATATACTATCGAGACTCATTATATACTTTTAATTATTACCAATTTATATGAAATATGTGTCATTAATTAATAGTCTTTAAACTTAGTTTCTTGGTGATGAAGTAACCTAAAATTTGATGATGAAAAAGAAGAAAAATATTGAAATTGTTTACATCTATTATACCATAATACAATATGAATATGGTGAATAAATATACTATCAAGACTCATTATATACTTTGAATTATTTCCAATGTATATGGAATATGTTTCATTAATTAATAGTCTTTTAACTTAGTTTCTTAGTAAAGAAGTAACCTAAAATTTGGTGATGGAGAAGAAGAAAAATATTGAAATTGTTTATATATATTATACCATAATACAATATGAATATGGTGTATAAATATACTATCGAGACTCATTATATAATTTGAGTTATTTCCAATGTACATGGAATATGTGTCATTAATTAATAGTCTTTTAACTTAGTTTTTTAGTGATAAAGTAACTTAAAATTTGGTGATAGAGAAGAAGAAAAATATTTAAATTGTTTACATCTATTATACCATAATACAATATGAATATGGTGAATAAATATATTATCGAGACTCATTATATAATTTGAATTATTTCCAATGTACATGGAATATGTGTCATTAATTAATAGTCTTTTAACTTAGTTTCTTGGTGAATAAGTAACCTAAAATTTGATGATGAAAAAGAAGAAAAATATTGAAATTTTTTACATCTATTATACTTTAATACAATATGAATTTGGTGAATAAATATACTATCGAGACTCATTATATACTTTGAATTATTACCAATTTATATGAAATATGTGTCATTAATTAATAGTCTTTTAACTTAGTTTCTTGGTGATGAAGTAACCTAAAATTTGGTGATGGAGAAGAAGAAAAATATTGAAATTGTTTACTCTATTATATCATAATACAATATGAATATGGTGAATAAATATACTATCGAGACTCATTATATAATTTGAATTATAAACAATGTATATGAAATATGTGTCATTAATTAATAGTCTTTTAACTTAGTATTTTGGTGAA
Organism: Vicia faba; assembly: GCA_948472305.1. Classification (NCBI taxonomy): domain Eukaryota; kingdom Viridiplantae; phylum Streptophyta; class Magnoliopsida; order Fabales; family Fabaceae; genus Vicia; species Vicia faba. The sequence goes on from CATIWC010000942.1 coordinate 38,338, forward strand.
CAAGTAACCTAAAATTTGGTGATGGAGAAGAAGAAAAATATTGAAATCGTTTACGTCTATGATACCATAATACAATATGAATATGGTGAATAAATATACCATCGAGACTCATAATATAATTTGAATTATTACCAATGTATATAAAATATGTGTCATTAATTAATAGTCTTTTAACTTAGTTTCTTGGTGAAGAAGTAACCTAAAATTTGATGATGAAAAATAAGAAAACTATTCAAATTATTTACATCTATTATACCATAATACAATATGAATATGGTGAATAAATATACTATCGAGACTCATTATATACTTTGAATTATTACCAATTTATATGAAATATGTGTCACTAATTAATAGTCTTTTAACTTAGTTTCTTGGTGATGAAGTAACCTAAAATTTGGTGATGGAGAAGAAGAAAAATATTGAAATCGTTTACATCTATGATACCATAATACAATATGAATATGGTGAATAAATATACTATCGAGACTCATCATATAATTTGAATTATTTCCAATGTATATTCAATATGTTTCATTAATTAATAGTCTTTTAACTTAGTTTCTTAGTGATCAAGTAACCTAAAATTTGGTGATGAAGAAGAAGAAAAATATTGAAATTGTTTACATATATTATACCATAATACAATATGAATATGGTGTATAAATATACTATCGAGACTCATTATATAATTTGAGTTATTTCCAAAGTACATGGAATATGTGTGATTAATTAATAGTCTTTTAACTTAGTTTCTTAGTGATGAAGTAACCTAAAATTTGGTGATGGAGAAGAAGAAAAATATTGAAATCGTTTACGTCTGTGATACCATAATACGATATGAATATGGTGAATAAATATACTATCGAGACTCATAATATAATTTGAATTATTACCAATGTATATAAAATATGTGTCATTAATTAATAGTCTTTTAACTTAGTTTCTTGGTGAAGAAGTAACCTAAATTTGATGATGAAAAATAAGAAAACTATTCAAATTATTTACATCTATTATACCATAATACAATATGAATATGATGAATAAATATACTATCGAGACTCATTATTTAATTTGAATTATTTCCAATGTATATGGAATATGTTTCATTAATTAATAGTCTTTTAACTTAGTTTCTTAGTGATGAAGTAACCTAAAATTTGGTGATGGAGAAGAAGAAAAATACTGAAATTGTTTATATCTATTATACCATAATACAATTTGAATATGGTGAATAAATATACTATCGAGACTCATTATATGATTTGAATTATTTCCAATGTATATGGAATATGTGTCATTAATTAATAGTCTTTTAACTTAGTTTCTTAGGGATAAAGTAACCTAAAATTTAGTGATGGAGAAGAAGAAAAATGTTGAAATTGTTTACATCTATTATATCATAATACAATATGAATATGGTGAATAAATATACTATCGAGACTTATTATATAATTTGAATTGTTACCAATGTATATGAAATATGTGTCATTAATTAATAGTCTTTTAACTTAGTATCTTGGATAACAAGTAACCTAAAATTTGATGATGAAAAAGAAGAAAAATATTGAAATTATTTACATCTATTATACCATAATACAATATGAATATGGTGAATAAATATACTATCGAGACACATTATATACTTTGAATTATTACCAATGTATATGAAATATGTGTCATTATTTAATAGTCTTTTAACTTAATTTCTTGGTGATGAATTAACCTAAAATTTGGTGATGGAGAAGAAGAAAAATATTGAAATCGTTTACATCTATGATACCATAATACAATATGAATATGGTGAATAAATATACTATCGAGACTCATTATATAATTTGAATTACTTCTAATTTATATGGAATATGTTTCATTTATTAATAGTCTTTTAACTTAGTTTCTTGGTGAAGAAGTAACCTAAAATTTGATGATGAAAATGAAGAAAAATATTGAAATTGTTTATATCTATTATACCATAATACAATATAAATATAGAGAATAAATGTACTATCGAGACTCATTATATACTTTGAATTATTACCAATGTATATGAATTAAGTGTCATTAATTAATAGTCTTTTAACTTAGTTTCTTGGTGATGAAGTAATCTAAAATTTGGTGATGGAGAAGAAGAAAAATATTGAAGTCGTTTACATCTATGATACCATAATTCAATATGAATATGGTTAATAAATATACTATCGAGATTCAATATATAATTTGAATTATTTCCAATGTATATGGAATATGTGTTATTAATTAATAGTCTTTTAACTTAGTTTCTTAGTGATAAAGTAACCTAAAATTCGGTGACGGAGAAGAAGAAAAATGTTGAAATTGTTTACATATATTATATCATAATACAATATGAATATGGTTAATAAATATACTATCGAGACTAATTATATAATTTGAATTATTTCCAATGTACATGGAATTTGTGTCATTAATTAATAGTCTTTTAACTTAGTTTCTAGGTGAAGAAGTAACCTAAAATTTGATGATGAAAAAGAAGAAAAATATTGAAATTGTTTACATCAATTATACCATAATACAATATGAATTTGGTGAATAAATATACTATCGAGACTCATTATATACTTTGAATTATTACCAATTTATATGAAATATGTGTCATTAATTAATAGTCTTTTAACTTAGTTTCTTGGTGATGACCTAACCTAAAATTTGGTGATGGAGAAGAAGAAAAATATTGAAATCGTTTACATCTATGATACCATAATACAATATGAATATGGTGAATAAATATACTATCGAGACTCATCATATAATTTGAATTATTTCCTATGTATATGGAATATGTTTCATTAATTAATAGTCTTTTAACTTAGTTTCTTAGTGATGAAGTAATATAAAATTTGGTAATAGAGAAGAAGAAAAATATTTAAATTGTTTACATCTATGATACCATAATACAATATGAATATGGTGTATAAATATACTATCGAGACTCATTATATAATTTGAATTATTACCAATGTATATAAAATATGTGTCATTAATTAATAGTCTTTTAACTTATTTTTCTTGGTGAAGAAGTAACCTAAAATTTGATGATGAAAAAGAAGAAAAATATTGAAATTGTTTACATCTATTATACCATAATACAATATGAATATGGTGAATAAATATACTATCGAGACTCATTATATACTTTGAATTATTACCAATTTATATGAAATATGTGTCTTTAATTAATAGTCTTTTAACTTAGTTTCTTGGTGATGAAGTAACCTAAAATTTGGTGATGGAGAAGAAGAAAAATATTGAAATCGTTTACATCTATGATACTATAATACAATATGAATATGGTGAATAAATATACTATCGAGACTCATCATATAATTTGAATTATTTCCAATGTATATGGAATATGTTTCATTAATTAATAGTCTTTTAACTTAGTTTCTTAGTGATGAAGTAACCTAAAATTTGGTGATGGAGAAGAAGAAAAATATTGAAATTGTTTAGATATATTATACCATAATACAATATGAATAGGGTGTATAAATATACTATCGAGACTCATTATATAATTTGAGTTATTTCCAATGTACATGGAATATGTGTCATTAATTAATAGTCTTTTAACTTAGTTTCTTAGTGATGAAGTAACCTAAAATTTGGTGATAGAGAAGAAGAAAAATATTTAAATTGTTTACATATATTATACCATAATACAATATGAATATGGTGAATAAATATACTATCGAGACTCATTATATAATTTGAATTATTTCCAATGTACATGGAATATGTGTCATTAATTAATAGTCTTTTAACTTAGATTCTTGGTGAAGAAGTAACCTAAAATTTGATGATGAAAAAGAAGAAAAATATTGAAATTGTTTACATCTATTATACCATAATAAAATATGAATTTGGTGAATAAATATACTATCGAGACTCATTATATACTTTGAATTATTACCAATTTATATGAAATATGTGTCATTAATTAATAGTCTTTTAACTTAGTTTCTTGGTGATGAAGTAACCTAAAATTTGGTGATGGAGAAGATGAAAAATATTGAAATCGTTTACATCTATGATACCATAATACAATATCAATATGGTGAATAAATATACTATCGAGACTCATCATATAATTTGAATTATTTCCTATGTATATGGAATATGTTTCATTAATTAATAGTCTTTTAACTTAATTTCTTAGTGATGAAGTAACCTAAAATTTGGTGATAGAGAAGAAGAAAAATATTTAAATTGTTTACATCTATTATACCATAGTAAAATATGAATATGGTGTATAAATATACTATCGAGACTCATTATATAAATATTTCTAATGTACATGGAATATGTGTCATTAATTAATAGTCTTTTAACTTAGTTTCTTGGTGATGAATTAACCTAAAATTTGATGATGAAAAAGAAGAAAAATATTGAAAGTGTTTACATCTATTATACCATAATACAATATGAATATGGTGAATAAATATACTATCGAGACTCATTATATACTTTGAATTATTTCCAATGTATATGGAATATGTTTCATTAATTAATAGTCTTTTACCTTAGTTTCTTAGTGATGAAGTAACCTAAAATTTGGTGATGGAGAAGAAGAAAAATATTGAAATTGTTTATATATATAATACCATAATACAATATGAATATGGTGTATAAATATACTATCGAGACTCATTATATAATTTGAGTTATTTCCAATGTACATGGAATATGTGTCATTAATTAATAGTCTTTTAAATTAGTTTCTTGGTGATGAAGTAACCTAAAATTTGGTGATGGAGAAGAAGAAAAATATTGAAATTGTTTACTCTATTTTATCATAATACAATATGAATATGGTGAATAAATATACTATCGAGACTCATTATATAATTTGAATTATAAACAATGTATATGAAATATGTGTCATTAATTAATAGTCTTTTAACTTAGTATCTTGGTGAACAAGTAACCTAAAATTTGGTGATGGAGAAGAAGAAAAATATTGAAATCGTTTACGTCTATGATACCATAATACAATATGAATATGGTGAATAAATATACTATCGAGACTCATAATATAATTTGAATTATTACCAATGTATATAAAATATGTGTCATTAATTAATAGTCTTTTAACTTAGTTTCTTGGTGAAGAAGTAACCTAAAATTTGATGATGAAAAATAAGAAAACTATTCAAATTATTTACATCTATTATACCATAATACAATATGAATATGGTGAATAAATATACTATCGAGACTCATTGAAGATGTGAAAAACACAAGAAGGGGGGTTGAATTGTAAAACTTAAATCAAAAACTTAGACAACACTGTATTTTTATCCTGGTTCGTTTGATCTCAAACTACTCCAGTCTACCCGTCAAGGTGATTTCGCCTCTCTCCAACGAGGTCTTAATCCACTATATTCAATAGGATTACAACAGTCTACTTTAACAACTATTAAAGCCTTCTTGAGTATAACCACAGACCGGTTTATCTCAAGGAAATCTCTTACAAAGAATGAACAAGAATGTGTTTAATGTTTTCTAATAAAACAGTATACCACAACTCTGATAATACACAAATTTAAGCTTAGAGAGAAACGAGATTTGCTAGAGCGTTTGAGTAAGCGTGGTTGGAAAGCTTAGCAAATTATGAGTGTGTGCGTATATGCGTAGTCTTTTCTCATGCAGACTTATTTATATAGCCAAGGCAAAGATACGTTGTTGTCCATAAAGCACTTTCAATGATAATAATGTTCTTTCCTTTTTGAGAAGATCTTGTCTTTCATAGATCCGTTGGTATTTAATTCTGTCTTGAAAACATAGTAACTCTTCAGAGTCTTCTGCTTTAAACTTATGCTGACGCTTCTGAGTGCTGATGACTTGGTACAGATCTTTGATCAGAATTAGAGTGTTTTATGCGCAGATTCTGGTCATCAAGCTTCAGCGTATGATCTGGTAGCTTCAGCGTGTAGCACATGTTATTGATCTTCTGATGCTAACATATTAATGATCTTCTGATGCTGATTCCATCAGAACTTCTGTAAATACAAAACACAATTTTAAGCAGCATATTTGTTCTATATATATATATATATATATATATATCTTTGAATTTATTTTATTCTTTGTATTTTGTTATCATCAAAACTTTAATCAAGGGTTGTAGAATCAAACTATGTTCTAACAATCTCCCCATTTTTTATGATGACAAAAACCAGATTTTTTCAATTGAAAATAAAGAATAAAAGGTATCAGAGATTAAAAATAAAGAATAAGAGGTATCAGAGCTAAGAAGAGAAAACTCCCCCTGAGTTGATTACTTCCCTTTAATTCCATGAGTCTTTGAGCATCAGAACTTTACTGTACTTTACTGTATCTTTCATCAGAATTTTGTACCTGTTCAGGCTTTTCAGAAGAAAGAAATTCAAATAGATCAGAATGTTAGAATGTTTGAGACTTATGTCTCAGTAATCTGTTATTGAAAAATATCATTCTTTCTCCCCCTTTTTGTCAGTTATCAAAAAGCACAAATAATCAGAGTCAAAAATGCATTTATATTGAAAACAGAGGCAATGATAAGTTCATAACAATGTAAAAATATTACAGACAAACATGAAAAAAAAACAAGGAAATTTTAAGAGGGAGGTGGAAGATGTGTGAACAGAGCTTCCAACATGCTCTTGATTTGGGTGTTGGTTTCCTGTTGCTGAGTTAACATGTTCGCTATTGCATCAATTTTAGTGTCCTGCTTATCCATTCTCTCCTGCATCAGCATATCAAATCTTTCCAAGTCTTCTAGAGTCTGTCTGTCAAGGGAGGAAGCTTGAGGATCTTCAGAAACATGATGCTTCTCAGAGCTTTCTGCAATATCTTCTTCTTGACCTTGTTCTTCAGCAGGAATCATCTGTTCTTCTGACTCTGGTTGATCTTTGGAAGCTAGACGGTGTTCAGACCAAGGAGCATTGTCCAGAGGGAGAACATCTTCTTTAAGCAGCTTGCTCAGAACTGGACCTTCAATTTCTTTCAGCAGATTGCTGAAGTTCTGTTGAGCTTGTCCATAGCTCTGTTCTTGCAACTTAAAGGTTTCAGAGCATACCCATCTTCTTAACTTTGTCCAAAGGTAGTCTGATGCAGCAGAATCAACCAGCTCAAGACTAGCTTGTTTCAGAGAAGTGATCCACTTCTGTACTTTTGTTTCAAAGTTCAATATGCTGGTACCAACATCTGGATATTTCGGTTTTGGGATAGCAGTTTTGTGGTTGATGGCAGCAAGACGTTCAAAAACGGTTAAGTCAATGATAGTCTTGATGTTGTCTTATGGATTGTTCTTTGGTGAGGGAGTGGGAGAGTCAGGAATTATTATTGGACTTGATGGGGAGTTTGGTGGAGTTAATTCTGGTGAAGAGGGAAGTTGGGGAATATTCACAATGGTACCAAGGGGAAAACAAATAGCCAGAGGTTGTGTGATTCCAGGAATGGGAGTAGGATCAGAATCAACAGTTTGATTATGAGGTTCTGGTTCAGGGGATTCAGAGGGTCGAGCCTCAGAAGTTTGAATCTCAGGTTGTGGAGAGGGTTGATAATTTCTGGTTGAGGAGATGAAGGTTGTGGGATTTCTGGTTCTGGAGAAAAGGGAATTTCTGGTATTGGTGAGAGGGAAAATTCTAGTTGTGCTTCTGTGTGGGTTTCGGGGTTTGGATTATCTGGTATTGGAGCAAAGGTATCTATATCAGATAGAACTTTTGCAAGTTCTTATTCTGGAATGGCTTCAGTATTTGGATTTTCTGGTTGGGAGCGAGATCTTCTGAGAGTTAATGATTCAGAAGGGTCAAAGTCAAGGTCAAAATCATCAAAAGTTTGTGGTATTGGGTTTTCAGATGGAGTGGGAATTGGTACCGATGTTGATACAGAAATTGAATCTAAAACAGTTGTAGAAGAAGGATTACCTTTCTTTTTAGGAGTCCGCTGGGATGATCCTTCTGCTTCAGCTTTCCTTTTCTTGGTCTTCTTCAGAACAACTTCTGGAGCCTTCTGCTGCAGATCCTGGATGTTCAGATTTGGTGATGTACCATCAGCTTTACAAGCATCCAGATATCTCAGAATTATATCTGGTTTAGAGTCAATCTATGAGAACAGAGGAAAGTCATCCAGAGGGACTCTTCTGCTGGAGATTGCAGCAAAAGGAGTGACGTTGGGTTCCTTCTTGATGTTCTCAATCAACTTCATCTTCTTCAGATTCTTAGCATTCAGCTGTTTGCCCATAGTAGCTTCCAAAGAGCTGATTTCTTGAGCCTCTGTCAGATGATCAATCAGCTTATTCTCTGTTAGAATATCTGATACCAGTCTTCCTAAGGGTATCCAATCCCTTTTTCTTCGCTCCTCTTATCTTGTTTCTTTGACACTTGTCCTGAGATGGTTGAACAGCAGATGAGCCAGATTTATCTTGACCTTCTGAGAGATGAAATAGATCAGAAATTGCTGATCAATATTAATGTAGTCAGGAGAGCTGGTAGGCTTCCTGTGATTAAAGCATCCCATAATGATCTTGGCCCATATTCTGTGTTTGTCCTTTAAATCCCTTATCTTGCTGGAGGGAAGCCCCAGATTGAAGATTTCCCTTGCAATTAGGGCAACATCAGCACACCTTTCTGCCATGTCAATGCAACGAACACCACCACCACTGTAGCCTATTAAGCGTGCAATGAGGTCCTCAGTAATAACAATCTTCTTCCCCATGATGTAAGACATAACTTGATGGTTTGAAGAAGAAGCGTGAATCCAAAATTCCTTTACCAGAATAGGGAATGTTGGACCCACCAGTCTGTCAAAATATTTTTCCCAGCCTTGAGCTTTAACTTCTTCAGAGAGGTCAAACCCATTCTCCTTAACACTGTTGAAATCCACTATCAATTCAGAAAGAACCTCTATATTTTTTACTGGAGTGAGAAGCGTTCTGTGGGGTTCTTCGTAATGTTCAGTGGAGTCTGATTTCTGAGAGGTTGAAGTAGGAATGCTGGAGGAAGCCATGTTCACACGAAGGTTTTTGTGAAGAAAATGAAAGGGTTTTTGAGAAAGTATGCAAACTGAAATCAGAAATATTTAGAGAAAATGAAAGTGAAGGTAAAAGAGTGTAAATGGTGTGAAGTGTGTTTAAATAGATTTCTAAAAGGTTTTGAAAACATAAACGGCAAGAGAGAGAAATTAATAATGATTATTAGCATTTAATGATAGCTGATTTTAGGGGATTCGGAAAGATATTTGGAACGGTTACCCATGACATGTGTCTCAATGCATCCAATCAGCACTTTTGCCTTTTCAGAAACGTGAACGCGTGTTCAGCCTCAGAAAATTGCTGATGACTGGATGACACTTGTTTGCTTGAGTGAACAGCATAATTCTATCCTTGAAATGAAGCGCTCAGATCTTCATGGATATATTCTGATACAATTTGCACTTCTAAAGTTCTGAAGAAGGATTGATCAGTAGTTCATAGAGAATTAAATAAAGTTCTGAAGGTTAATATATGGAATCAAAACAATTTTATTCTGGGCAGAGCTTCATGCTGAGATGTTTCAGAATGAAGTTGAACCTATCTTCAGAAAGAGGTTTTGTAAAAATATCAGCCCATTGATGGTCTGTGTTAATACATTTTAAATTTAAAATCCCTTTCTGAATATAGTCCCTAATAAAATGATGTTTTATTTCTATATGCTTAGCCCTAGAATGCAAAATAGGATTTTTGCTGAGACAAATAGCAGAAGTATTGTCACAGAGGATAAGAATGTTACTCTCAAATATTTGGAAGTCCTCAAGTTGACTTTTCATCCAGAGCATTTGTGTGTTGCATCCAGCTGCTGCTATGTATTCAGCTTCTGCTGTTGATAGGGCAATTGTGGATTGTCTTTTGCTGGACCATGAGATCAGATTTTCTCCCAGAAACTGGCATCTTCCAAAAGTACTTTTACGTTCTACTCTGTCTCCAGCGAAATCAGCATCACAGTAACCTACTAAGTTGTAATCACTTGATTTTCTATAAAAACAATCCCAGATTAGTAGTACCTTTCAGATACTTGAAAATTCGCTTAACTGTTGTTAAGGGAGATTCTCTAGGATCTGATTGGAATCTAGCACAAATGCAAACACTGAATAAAATGTCAGGCCTTGAAGCCGTCAGATATAGAAGAGAACCAATCATACCTCTGTAGACCTTCTGTTCTACCTTTTTACTTACCTCTTCTCTTTCTAGAATGCACGTGGGATGCATTGGAATCTTTGATGGCTTACATTCTGATAGATCAAATTTCTTCAGAAGTTCTCTGACATATTTGCTCTGATGAATGTAAGTTCCTTATGGGGTTTGATTGATCTGAATGCCCAAAAAGAATTTTAGTTCCCCCATTAGGCTCATCTCAAATTCGGGCTGCATACATTTAGCAAACTTTCTTCCCAGAGAGGGTTTAGTAGATCCAAATATGATGTCATCAACATAGATCTGACATACTAAAATTTCATTCTTAAATATCTTACAAAACAAGGTTGTATCCACTTTCCCTCTGGTGAATTCCTTTTCTAACAGGAAGTTACTTAGTCTTTCATACCAAGCTCTGGGAGCTTGTTTCAGACCATAGAATGACTTCTTTAGTTTGAAAACATATTCTGGATTTTTGGAACTTTCAAAACCAGGGGGCTGGTGCATATATAACTCTTCTTCTATATAGCCATTTAAGAATGCACTCTTAACATCCATCTGATACAGAGTGATGCCTTTATTAACAGCAAATGAAATTAAGAGTCTGATAGATTCTAACCTGGCGAATGGAGCAAAGGTTTCTGTATAGTCTATCCCCTCTTGCTGACTATAACCTTGTGCTACCAGTTGTGCCTTGTTTCTGATGACTTCACCTTGTTCGTTCAGTTTGTTTCTGAATACCCATTTTGTTCCAATGACGTTGAATCCTTTTGGTTTGGGAACTAGATCCCATACGTCATTTCTTGTGAATTGATTTAGCTCCTCTTGCATTGCTAGAATCCAGTCATTGTCCAGAAGTGATTCATCAATTGTTGTTGGTTCAATAAGAGAAACCAGTCCCATGAGGGATTCTTCAGTTTCTGAAGCTAGATCTTGTTCTGATTGGATCTTCCTTTCTTCCTAGGATTGTTTCTTCTGGGTGATCCAAGCTGCTTCTGGATAGTCTTTTCTGGAGTTGATCAATAGAAGGTGTTGGATTGCTTGAAGTGACTCTTTCTGATGTTGAGGGAGTGTCTCTGTTAAGAGATTCTGATGATTTGTCTTCAGTTCCTGTGAGTTCAACTTCCATACCTGCAAGGAATTCATTCTGCTTTGACTTTTGAGAGTCAATCTTATCATCAAAACGAACACTGATTGATTCTTCCACAATCCGTGTTTCTGTATTGTATACTCTGTACCCTCTTGAGCGTTCAGAGTATCCTAACATAATACACTTTTGTGCTTTAGAGTCAAACTTGTTCAAATAATTTCTTGTATTCAAAATGAAACATGTACATCCAAATGGATAAAAATAGGAAATGTTGGGTTTTTTGTTCTTCCACAATTCATATGGAGTCTTTTCCAGAATAGGTCTTATGGAGATTCTATTCTGAATGTAACACGCTGTGTTTATTGCCTCTTTCCAGAAGATCTTAGCAACGTTAGTCTCGTTGATCATGGTTCTGGCCATTTCTTGCAATGTTCTATTCTTTCGTTCTACAACTCCATTTTGCTAGGGAGTTCTAGGATAAGAGAAATCATGCAGAATGCATTTGTCATTAAAGAATGAATCAAAATATTTGTTTTCAAATTCTCCACCATGATCACTTCTGACTTTGACGATTCTAAGATCCTTTTCATTCTGAACTTGGTTGCAGAAGGTGACAAACACAGAGTGTGACTCGTCCTTGTGTCTTAAGAACTTTACCCATGTCCATCTGCTATAGTCATCTATGATTACTAACCCATACTTCTTGCCACTGACTGAAGCAGTTTTAACTGGTCCAAATAAGTCAATGTGCAGAAGTTCTAATGGCTTAGAGGTGGAAACAACATGTTTGGATTTGAAAGCTGGTTTTGCAAACTTGCCTTTCTGACATGCTTCACACAGAGCATCTGAATTGAACTTCAGGTTAGGAAGTCCTCTGACCAGATTGGGTTTATTAATCTGAGATATTCTTCTCATACTAACATGTCCCAATCTTCTGTGCCAGATCCATTGCTCGTTGTTAACAGACAGAAGACACTTTACATTCTGACTTTTTAGTTCAGAAAGTTTTATTTTATAAATGTTGTTTTTCCTCTTTCCATTAAATAGGATAGTCCCATCTTTGTGACTAACAACTTTGCATGAATTTTGATTAAAGATTATATCATAACTGTTATCACTTAATTGACTTATGGATAACAGGTTATGCATTAATCCATCTACTAATAAAACATTACTTATAGAGGGAAGATTTCCATTACCTACTGTTCTAGAGCCAATGATTTTTCCTCTTTGATTGCCTCCAAAACCTACGTGGCCTCCAGGCTTAAGTTCCAGGCTTTGGAACATATGCCTTCTTCCCGTCATGTGTCGTGAGCAGCCAGAGTCCAGGTACCATGATTGGTGTTTCTGCTTTGCTGCTAAAGATATATGCCACATGTATTATTTTATCCTTAGGTACCCATATTTTCTTGGGTCCTGATTTGTTAGTTTTACCAAAACTCTGGTTGAACTTTAGTTTGACAGAGTAATCACTACTAGTATATTTTATGTCATGTGTGTGCCCATATATAAAGTGTGAATCAAGTGGAGTACATTTTATAACTAACTCCATGGCATTTTTTGGTGTAGGTACCTTACCTTGGTATCCTATTCCTTTCCTACCATTTCTGCTAACTCCATAGATCATTGAAGCCATTTTGCTTCTGTCTATGTTTTTAGCTAGAAACTTCTGAAAGCTGTGATCATACTCCTTGATGATCTCATCAGCATTGCTGGGAGTTTCAGGGATTGTTTCCTTCTGAGAGTTTTGCAATTGGTTTTCTAATTTTGAAACTTTATATTTTAACTCAGAATTATCCAATTTGAGACTTTCAGTCTTATCAGAGTCATAAGCAAGATTCCTTTTCAGGTTTCTGAATTTGACTCTGATCTGCTGATATCTTTCCAGAATTTCATTAAGGATTTCAGCTAGTTCAGCCTTAGTAAAGTTTATAGCAAAGTCAGGAAATACCTCTTCTGTATCTGATTCAGATTCTGACTCAGAAGCTTCACTGTCTTCTGTTATGTTTGCCATAAGAGCTATGTTTTCTCTTTCATCATCTGATTCTGAGTCAGCTTCAGATGTATCAGAATCATCCCATGTAGCCATGAGACTTTTCTTCTTTTCCTTGCCAAACTTCCTTTTGGGCTTTTCCTTCTGAAGCTTTGGGCAATCACTTTTGTAGTGCCCTTGCTCGTTACATTCATAGCAGATGATGTCTTTGTTGTTTGGCTTTCTGTTTCCTAAAGAACCTTCAGATCTTCTGTGTCCAGAGGAGGATTCTGACCTTCTGTATTTGGAGAAAGATTCATTCTGATTTTCTGATCTTCTGGGATTCCTGAACTTTCTTTGCCTTTGCTTCCACAATTGGTTTACCCTTCTGGAGAGGAGAGATAATTCATCTTCTTCTGATGATGACCCATCAGAGGTTTTTCCACAGCCTGCAAAACTTTAGAGTTAGATTTTTTGTTAGATTTTAAAGTTAATGGCTTACCTTGCTTTTGAGGTTCATCTGCTTTTAGCTCTATCTCGTGACTTCTGAGGGAGCTGACAAGTTCCTCCAAAGAGATTTTGTTGAGATCCTTGGCTAGCTTAAGCGCTGTGACCATTGGCCTCCATTGTTTTGGCAAGCTTCTGATGATCTTCTTAACGTGATCAGCAGTAGAATACCCTTTGTCAAGAACTTTAAGACCAGCAATAAGAATTTGAAATCTTGAAAACATAGCTTCTATTGATTCACTCTCTTCCATCTTGAATGCCTAATACTTCTGAATGAGTGCAAGGGCTTTGGTTTCTTTGACTTGAATGTTTCCTTCATGCGTCATTCTCAGAGAGTCAAACATATTCTTTGCAGTGTCTCTGTTTGATATCTTCTCATATTCTGAATAAGAGATGGTGCTGAAAAGAATTGATCTGGCCTTGTGATGATTTCTGAATTCACGCTTTTGCTGATCAGACATTGTTTTCCTGTCAATCTTCTGACCACTTCCATCCACTGGGTGCGTGTATCCATCAGTCACCATGTCCCACAGATCAGCATCATGGGCCAGAAAGAAACTTTTAATTCTGTCTTTTCAGTAGTCAAAGTTCTCTCCATCAAAGACTGGAAGTTTGCCACTGAATCTGTCTCTTTCTTTATTGTTGTCATTGCTGATGTTTTGATGTGGTCCTGCCATTGTGTTTTTCTGACGCTGGATCTTGTACTAACACGGTTAAGTGTTATAAGCTCAGAACCAAGCGCTCTGATGCCAATTGAAGATGTGAAAAACACAAGAAGGGGGGTTGAATTGTAAAACTTAAATAAAAAACTTAGACAACACTGTATTTTTATCCTGGTTCATTTGATCTCAAACTACTCCAGTCCACCCGTCAAGGTAATTTCGCCTCTCTCCAACGAGGTCTTAATCCACTATATTCAATAGGATTACAACAGTCCATTTTAACAACTGTTAAAGCCTTCTTGAGTATAACCACATACCGGTTTATCTCAAGGAAATCTATTACAAAGAATGAATAAGAATGTGTTTAATGTTTTCTAATAAAACAGTATACCACAACTGTGATAATACAAAAATTTAAGCTTAGAGAGAAACGAGATTTTCTAGAGCGTTTGAGTAAGTGTAGTTGGAAAGCTTAGTAAATTATGAGTGCGTGCGTATATGCGTAGCCTTTTCTCACACAGATTTGTTTATATAGCCAAGGAAAAGATACGTTGTTGTCCATAAAGCACTTTCAATGATAATAACGTTCTTTCCTTTTTGAGAAGATCTTGTCTTGGATAAATCCGTTGGTAATTAATTCTGTCTTGAATACATAGTAACGCTTCAGAGTCTTCTGCTTTAAACTTATGCTGACGCTTCTGAGTGCTGATGACTTGGTACAGATCTTTGATCAGATTCAGAGTGTTTTATACGCAGATTCTGGTCATCAAGCTTCAGCGTATGATCCGGTAGCTTCAGCGTGTAGCACATGTTATTGATTTTCTGATGCTGACATATTACTCATCTTCTGATGTTGATTCCATCAGAACTTCTGTAAATACAAAACACAAATTTAAGAAGCATATTTGCTCTCTCTCTCTCTCTCTCTCTCTCTCTCTCTCTATATATATATATATATATATATATATATATATATATATATATATATATATATATATATATATATATATATATATATATATATATATATATATATATATATATATATATATATATATATATATATATATATATATATATATATATATATATATATATATATATATATATATATATATATATATATATATCTTTGAATTTATTTTATTCTTTGTATTTTGTTATCATCAAAACTTTAATCAAGGTTTGTAGAATCAAACTATGTTCTAACACTCATTATATAATTTCAATTATTTCCAATGTATATGGAATATGTGTCATTAATTAATAGTCTTTTAACTTAGTTTCTTAGTGATGAAGTAACCTAAAATTTGGTGATGGAGAAGAAGAAAAATACTGAAATTGTTTACATCTATTATACCATAATACATTATGAATATGGTGAATAAATATACTATCGAGACTCATTATATAATTTGAATTATTTCCAATGTATGTGGAATATGTGTCATTAATTAATAGTCTTTTAACTTAGTTTCTTAGTGATAAAGTAACCTAAAATTTGGTGATGGAGAAGAAGAAAAATGTTGAAATTGTTTACATCTATTATATCATAATACAATATGAATATGGTGAATAAATATACTATGCAGACTCATTATATAATTTGAATTGTTACCAATGTATATGAAATATGTGTCATTAATTAATAGTCTTTTAACTTAGTATCTTGGATAAAAAGTAACCTAAAATTTGATGATAAAAAAGAAGAAAAATATTGAAATTGTTTACATCTATTATACCATAATACAATATGAATATGGTGAATAAATATACTATCGAGACTCATTATATAATTTAAATTATTACCAATTTATATGAAATATGTGTGATTAATTAATAGTCTTTTAACTTAGTTTCTTGGTGATGAAGTAACCTAAAATTTGGTGATGGAGAAGAAGAAAAATATTGAAATCGTTTACATCTATTATACCATAATACAATAAGAGTATGATGAATAAATATACTATCGAGACTCATTATATAATTTGAATTATTTCTAATTTATATGGAATATGTTTCATTAATTAATAGTCTTTTAACTTAATTTCTTACTGATGAAGTAACCTAAAATTTGGTGATGGAGAAGAAGAAAAACATTGAAATTCTTTACATCTATTATATCATAATACAATATGAATATGGTGAATAAATATACTATCGGGCCAGATTATATAATTTAAAATTATTACCAATGTAAATGAAATATGTGTCATTAACTAATAGTCTTTTAAATTTGTTTCTTGGTGAAGAAGTAACCTAAAATTTGGTGATAGAGAAGAAGAAAAATATTTAAATTGTTTACATCTATTATACCATAATACAATATGAATATGGTGAATAAATATACTATCGAGACTCATTATATAATTTGAATTATTTATAATGTACATGGAATATGTGTCATTAAATAATAGTCTTTTAACTTAGTTTCTTTGTGATTAAGTAACCTAAAATTTGGTGATGGAGAAAAATAAAAATATTGAAATGGTTTACATATATTATACCATAATACAATATGAATATGATGAATAAATATACTATCGAGACTCTTTATATAATTTGAATTATTTCTAATTTAAATGGAATATGTTTGATTAATTAATAGTCTTTTAACTTAGTTTCTTGGTGAAGAAGTAACCTAAAATTTGATGATGAAAAAGAAGAAAAATATTGAAATTGTTTACATATATTATACCATAATACAATATGAATATGGTGAATAAATGTACTATCGAGACTCATTATATACGTTGAATTATTACCAATGTATATGAATTAAGTGCCATTAATTAATAGTCTTTTAACTTAGTTTCTTGGTGATGAAGTAACCTAAAATTTGGTGATGGAGAAGAAGAAAAATATCGAAGTCGTTTACATCTATGATACCATAATACAATATGAATATGGTGAATAAATATACTATCAAGATTCATCATATAATTTGAATTATTTTCAACGTATATGGAATATGTTTCATTAATTAATAGTCTTTTAACCTAGTTTCTTAGTGATGAAGTAACCTAAAATTTGGTGATGGAGAAGAAGAAAAATACTGAAATTGTTTACATTTATTATACCATAATACAATATGAATATGGTGAATAAATATACTATCGAGACTCATTATATAATTAGAATTATTTCGAATCTACAAGGAATATGTGTCATTAATTAATACTCTTTTAACTTAGTTTCTTAGTGATGAAGTAACCTAAAATTTGGTGATAGAGAAGAAGCAAAATATTTAAATTGTTTACATCTATTATACCATAATACAATATGAATATGGTGAATAAATATACTATCGAGACTCATTATATAATTTAAATTATTACCAATGTATATAAAATATGTGTCATTAATTAATAGTCTTTTAATTTAGTTTCTTGGAGAAGAAGTAACCTAAACTTTGATGATGAAAAATAAGAAAAATATTGAAATTGTTTACATCTATTATACCATAATACAATATGAATATGGTGAATAAATATACTATCGAGACTCATCATATAATTTGAATTATTTCCAATGTATATGGAATATGTTTCATTAATTAATAGTCTTTTAACTTAGTTTCTTAGTGATGAAGTAACCTAAAATTTGGTGATGGAGAAGAAGAAAAATATTGAAATTGTTTACATATATTATACCATAATACAATATGAATATGGTGAATAAATATACTATCGAGACTCATTATATAATTTGAATTCTTTCCAATGTACAAGGAATATGTGTCATTAATTAATAGTCTTTTAACTTAGTTTCTTAGTGATGAAGTAACCTAAACTTTGGTGATGGAGAACAAGAAAAATATTGAAATCATTTACATCTATGATACCATATTACAATATGAATATGGTGAATATATATACTATTGAGACTCATTATATATTTTAAATTATTTCCAATGTACATGGAATACGTGTCATTAAATAATAGTCTTTTAACTGAGTTTCTTAGTGATGAAGTAACTTAAAATTTGGTGATGGAGAAGAAGAAAAATATTGAAATTGTTTACATCTATTATACCATAATACAATATGAATATGATGAATAAATATACTATCGAGACTCATTATTTAATTTGAATTATTTCCAATGTATATGGAATATGTGTCATTAATTAATAGTCTTTTAACTTAGTTTCTTTGTGATGAAGTAACCTAAAATTTGGTGATGGAGATGAAGAAAAATATTGAAATTGTTTACATCTATTATACCATAATACAATATGAATATGGTGAATAAATATACTATCGAGACTCATTATATAATTTGAATTATTTCCAATGTATATGGAATATGTGTCATTAATTATTAGTCTTTTAACTTAGTTTCTTAGTGATAAAGTAACCTAAAATTCAGTGACGGAGAAGAAGAAAAATGTTGAAATTGTTTACATCTAATATATCATAATATAATATGAATATGGTGAATAAATATACTATCGAGACTCATTATATAATTTGAATTATTACCAATGTATATGAAATATGTGTCATTAATTAATAGTCTTTTAACTTAGTATCTTTGTGAACAAGTAACCTAAAATTTGGTGATGGACAAGAAGAAAAATATTGAAATGGTTTACATCTATGATACCATAATACAATATAAATATGGTGAATAAATATACTATCGAGACTCATCATATAATTTGAATTATTTCCAATGTATATGGAATATGTTTCATTTATTAATAGTCTTTTAACTTAGTTTCAAAGTGATGAGGTAACCTAAAATTTGGTGATGGAGAAGAAGAAAAATATTGAAATTGTTTACATATATTATACCATAATATAATATGAATATGGTGAATAAATATACTATCGAGACTCATTATATAATTTGAATTATTTCTAATCTACATGGAATATGTGTCGTTAATTAATAGTCTTTTAACTTAGTTTCTTAGTGATTAAGTAACCTAAAATTTGGTGATGGAGAAGAAGAAAAATATTGAAATTGTTTACATATATTATACCATAATACAATATGAATATGGTGAATAAATATACTATAGAGACTCATTATATAATTTGAATTATTTCCAATGTACATGGAATATGCTTCATTAAATAATAGTCTTTTAACTTAGTTTCTTAGTGATGAAGTAACCTAAAATTTGGTGATGGAGAAGAAGAAAAATATTGAAATTGTTTACATCTATTATACCATAATTCAATATGAATATGATGAATAAATATACTATCGAGACTCAATATATAATTTGAATTATTTCTAATGTATATGGAATATGTGTCATTAATTAATAGTCTTTTAACTTAGTTTCTTAGTGATAAAGTAACCTAAAATTTGGTGATGGAGAAGAAGAAAAATACTGAAATTGTTTACATCTATTATACCATAATACATTATGAATATGGTGAATAAATATACTACCGAGACTCATTATATAATTTGAATTATTTCCAATGTATATGGAATATGTGTCATTAATTAATAGTCTTTTAACTTAGTTTCTTAGTGATAAAGTAACCTAAAATTTGGTGATGGAGAAGAAGAAAAATGTTGAAATTGTTTACATCTATTATATCATAATACAATATGAATATGGTGATTAAATATACTATGGAGACTCATTATATAATTTGAATTGTTACCAATGTATATGAAATATGTGTCATTAATTAATAGTCTTTTAACTTAGTATCTTGGATAAAAAGTAACCTAAAATTTGATGATGAAAAAGAAGAAAAATATTGAAATTGTTTACATCTATTATACCATAATACAATATGAATATGGTGAATAAATATACTATCGAGACTCATTATATACTTTGAATTATTACCAATGTATATGAAATATGTGTCATTAATTAATAGTCTTTTAACTTAATTTCTCGGTGATGAAGTAACCTAAAATTTGGTGATGGAGAAGAAGAAAAATATTGAAATCGTTTACATCTATGATACCATAATACAATATGAATATGGTGAATAAATATACTATCGAGGCTCATTATATAATTTGAATTATTTCTAATTTATATGGAATATGTTTCATTAATTAATAGTCTTTTAACTTAGTTTCTTGGTGAAGAAGTAACCTAAAATTTGATGATGAAAAAGAAGAAAAATATTGAAATTGTTTACATCTTTTATACCATAATACAATATAAATATAGAGAATAAATGTACTATCGAGACTCATTATATACTTTGAATTATTACCAATGTATACAAATTAAGTGTCATTAATTAATAGTCTTTTAACTTAGTTTCTTGGTGATGAAGTAACCTTAAATTTGGTGATGGAGAAGAAGAAAAATATTGAAATTGTTTACATATATTATACCATAATACAATATGAATATGGTGAATAAATATACTATCGAGACTCATTATATAATTTGAATTATTTCTAATCTACATGGAATATGTGTCGTTAATTAATAGTCTTTTAACTTAGTTTCTTAGTGATTAAGTAACCTAAAATTTGGTGATGGAGAAGAAGAAAAATATTGAAGTCGTTTACATCTATGATACCATAATACAATATGAATATGGTGAATAAATATGCTATCGAGACTCAATATATAATTTGAATTATTTCCAATTTATATGGAATATGTGTCATTAATTAATAGTCTTTTAACTTAGTTTCTTAGTGATAAAGTAACCTAAAATTCGGTGACGGAGAAGAAGAAAAATGTTGAAATTGTTTATATCTATTATATCATAATACATTATGAATATGGTGAATAAATATACTATCGAGACTCATTATATAATTTGAATTATTACCAATGTATATGATATATGTGTCATTAATTAATAGTCTTTTAACTTAGTTTCTTTGTGATGAAGTAACCTAAAATTTGGTGATGGAGAAGAAGAAAAATATTGAAATTGTTTACATCTATTATACCATAATACAATATGAATATGGTGAATAAATATACTATCGAGACTCATTATATAATTTGAATTATTTCCAATGTATATGGAATATGTGTCATTAATTAATAGTCTTTTAACTTAGTTTCTTAGTGATAAAGTAACCTAAAATTTGGTGACAGAGAAGAAGAAAAATGTTGAAATTGTTTACATCTAATATATCATATTACAATATGAATATGGTGAATAAATATACTATCGAGACTCATTATATAATTTGAATTATTACCAATGTATATGAAATATGTGTCATTAATTAATAGTCTTTTAACTTAGTATCTTTGTGAACAAGTAACCTAAGATTTGGTGATGGACAAGAAGAAAAATATTGAAATCATTTACATCTATGATACCATAATACAATATAAATATGGTGAATAAATATACTATTGAGACTCATCATATAATTTGAATTATTTCCAATGTATATGGAATATGTTTCATTTATTAATAGTCTTTTAACTTAGTTTCTTAGTGATGAAGTAACCTAAAATTTGGTGATGGAGAAGAAGAAAAATATTGAAATTGTTTACATATAGTATACCATAATACAATATGAATATGGTGAATAAATATACTATCACTACGAAAAAAACAATTTTTGGCAGCGCATCTACGAAAGCGCTTTTAAGAGAAAGCGCTTTCGTAGCCTTTAAAAAAATTCGCTTAAAAAAAGCGCTTTTATAGGGTTTCCTACGAAAGCGCTTTTCAGAAAGCGCTTTCATAGGTATTTGAAATATCTAACCTACGAAAGCGCTTTTGAAAAGCGCTCTTATAGGTGGCCCTATAAAAGCGCTTTTGAAAAGCGCTCTGAAAGGGGGACCTACGAAAGCGCTTTCTAAAGCGCTCTTATATGGGGGACATACGAAAGCGCTTTTTACCTCAGAAACGCTCTCATATATGGGTCTTAGAAAGCGCTTTTAAAAGCGCTTTCGTAGGTTATATCCCTAAATATGAAATTTGCCCTCACTTGTTCATTTCTCCGTCTTCTTCATTTCTTCTTCCTGTTACCGTTCGTTTCTCGCCGTCGCTGTTACTGTTCCTCTTCCTTGCATTTCGTTCCTGTTCTTGTTCCTGTTCGTCCCATTGTTGCATTTCCAGAATCCCATTGCTGCGTTCGTTCACTGCTGCTTCGTCTTCCTTCGTCGCCGTCATTCTTCCCTCTTCTTCAGTCATCGCCGCCGTTCACTGCATTCTTGTCCATCTTGGTAAGTTACTTCTTCTTCCATTATCTTATCTTGGCTATCAATACAACACCGAAAATTAAATAACCACAGCAAATCTTAGTACATAACATGCAGGCATCATATAAAAACGACAAAGGAAATGTTGCATTAATAAATTCAACTATTTCATAGTAGATTCATATGAAAGATGAATTATAGAGTCAACTTCTTAGATGATTCTCTTCCCAAAGAAACAAGAATGTAGATGTTAAGAATGGTAGTTCTTAAAAACCATGATTCGCCATGTTACATGTACCTAGTTTTTGCCTAAATTGATTTCGTTTTCGACTATGTCTAAACAAATTTGGTTATCTTTCATGTTTAAATTGATTTCATTTTCAACCATGCCAAAATTCATTTTGTTTTTTCCATGCCTAAATTGACATTGTTTTCGACTAAACCTAAATCGATTTTGTTTTTGAACACACCTAAATTGATTTCATTTTCGACTATGCCTAAATTGATTTTATTTTCGACTTTGCCTAAATTGTATTTTGTTTTCGACCATACCAAAATCAGTTTTGTTTTTTTACCATGTCATAATTGATAGTTTTCTGAAGATGACAATCATTTTAATTTTTGACTAGCCTAAATAAATCATGATTTCTTCCATGCCTACGCTGATTTCGTTTTCGTCCATATCTAATGTGATTATGTTGTGTCCTTGTGTAAATCAATGTTGTTTCCGATTATGTCTGAATTGACAGGATAATTAGACATGTAGTCCTTTAACATAATTATTAATTTCTTATTGATCCCATAACTAATTTTTGTAAATTTTAAGTCCTTTAAATTTACGTTTATTAGTCAAGTTAATCTATTTTATTAATTTTTAATTTTTATTGTATAAGAGAGATTAGGCTAAAACTTACACTCAATTAGGCTAAATCTTGGCATGTTCTGGCCTGTTCCGATTTCTTCTTCCATTATCTGAGTATTTCTAGGGATAGATAATGCTGTTAGTATATGTTTGGATTCTTGTTGGAAAACACCAACGTTATGATACAGGAAGAAACTTACGCACATTTTACTTGTTATGCTACAGTATGTTTAATATTGGTTACTCTGGATTGTTTGTAGTTGATGACACTCCAAAGATGTTATGTGGCCTGTCTTGATTCCATACACCGATTTTTTAACGCACCCGTGTCATTCATTATATATTCTTGCATGTTTACCCAATTTGGCTAACTTTTGAAGATGATACACAATGGTTCTATAACTTCTTAAAGATGATAATTAGAGAAACTGAAAATATGAGTTAAATTTTAAGTACTTTCTTGACTTTGGCCCTACACCCTTCACAGTTCATATTAGTTTTACCTTCAACTTATTTAGTTTGGTCATCAAATGACACTTGTAGTCTTTGAATGTACTTAAGTTACAAAGTTGTTCCCGTAAGTTTGAATTACATTCATTTTTTAGTTTGGTCATCAAATGCCTCCGGAGATTGTAAGGTAAAAAAACATATGAAAATGGATATAAAAGTCCCTTACATGGCATCTTTTCAAATATCTTTTAGTTATAATTGTTATTTCCCTTTTTTGTAATGCTTTGTATCTATAGAATTATGTATATAGAATTATGTATATTTCCCTTTTTTCAAATATCTTTTAATTATGTATTTACAAATCTAACACTATCCTTTTTCTACTTATTTTTTGTTTATATGTTTCTTATTTGTGGGTTGATGTATGTTTTATTTCTCCGGGTGCATGCTACATAATTTTGGTGGTAACATTGAAATGGTTTGTGTTTTGGATTATATTTGTGGGTTTATGTTGACTTTGTGAATTCACTATTTCTAATATTTGTGTTGTATTATTGTCATAGCTTTCCCAAACATTGAAAATATATATGTGACATTTATTGTGAACCTTTATGTTAAAATAGTATATATCTTTCGACAATCGATCCGAAATATTGAATAGCATTCTATGAATTTGCAGCGTTTCCCGGCCTAGTTCGACGTACGACGCTCATTCTCCGCATTTCTTAGAGTTCGAAACATCTGAGAGGTAACTTTCTTCCTCAAATTACTGGTATATATTGTGATGAATTTGTCTTAAATTGTCTTTCGTATGTTGCATTTTCTTGATACGGATTCATTCCGTGTATACTTTGCGTTTTAACAGAAACGCAGTATACTACTGTTTTATGCACTAATTAGTTGATATGGATAAGACATGGATGTATTCCAATCGATTGTCGAAAGACTACGAGAATGGTGTTTCCGAGTTTGTTAAGTTTTCTGTTGCGCACACCAAAGACCCCAGTCGTATGACATGTCCCTGTTTGTATTGCTGTTATGGGAACCGGGTTGACGCAGTTCAGTTGGCATCGCATTTAATTCGGTATGGAATTGATAGGAGTTATACATGTTGGAATATGCATGGTGAGAAAAGTAACGGGAATGTTGAATCGGGGTATGCAAGGACCTATGTTTCAAATGATGATTGCACAGATACATACGATTATGATCGAGTCGAAGAAATTGCAGAAGCGCTTGAAGAAGATCTTAACGATTGTCCCAAAATGTTCGAGAGGTTGGTAAGCGATGCAGAGAAACCGTTGTATAATGGTTGTACAAAATTCACAAGATTGTCTGCGGTGTTAAAGTTGTACAACTTAAAAGCCGGCAATGGATGGTCGGATAAAAGTTTCACAGAGTTATTAGACCTTATGAAAGATATGCTACCAGAGGATAATGTTCTTCCCAATCGAACATATGAGGCCAAAAAGATGTTGTACTCCATTGGCATGAGCTATGATAAGATACATGCGTGTCCAAAAGATTGCGTTTTGTTTCGAAACGAGTATGCATCGTTAAATGAGTGTCCTAAATGCGGTGCCCCTCGATATAAGCAAAAGTTGTCTCCGACAAAAGTCTTATGGTATTTTCCTATAATCCCGAGATTTAGACGGATGTATCGTAGTGAAACCGATTCAAGACACTTGACTTGGCATTCAGATGAAAGAATTATTGATGGAAAATTTCGACGTCCGGCAGATTCTCCACAGTGGATGAAAACTGATAATGATTATCCTGAATTTGGAAAAGAAGCAAGAAACCTTCGCTTGGCATTGTCTACTGATGGAATGAACCCACACGGTATTCAAAGTATCTCGCATAGAACATGGCCTGTGATTCTTATGATTTATAACCTACCTCCATGGCTATGTATGAAGCATAAGTACATGATGCTGTCTATGTTAATTTCTGGGCCTAAACAACCAGGAAATGACATAGACGTATACTTGGAACCATTAATCGAAGATTTGAAGATTTTGTGGGAGAACGGTGTGGAGGTTTATGATGGTTATAGGAAAGAAAGTTTCAACTTGAGGGCGATGTTGTTTGGAACAATTAACGATTTTCCAGCATACGGCAATCTATCCGGGTATAGCATTAAAGGTGAAAAAGCGTTTCCTGTTTGTGAAGACGGAACCGATACCATGCGATTGAAACTTTGTCAGAAGAATGTCTTTCTCGGTCATCGTAGATTCTTAACTTCTAAACATCAGTATCGTGGATGGAGAAAAGCGTTCAACGGAGATACCGAACAACGTAGAGCTCCGCCTGGTTTGACAGGTGATCAAATTTTTGAAAAGGTGAAAGATGTGAATATTCAGTTTGGCAAGCCTTTTGCACATAAAGTTGTCACAGGTGGGTGGAAGAAGAGGTCGATTTTTTTTGAATTGCCATATTGGAAATCTTTGTACGTAAGACATTTTCTTGATGTGATGCATATTGAAAAAAATGTATTTGACAGTGTTATTGGTACGTTTCTCAATATAAAAGGGAAGTCTAAGGATGGCCTTAAATCAAGGGAGGACATGGTAGACATGGGAATAAGAACTGAACTGGGACCCGTGAAGAAAGGAAGACGGACATACCTACCACCTGCTGTTTACACTCTATCTAGAAAGGAGAGAAAAATATTGTGTAAGTTTCTGAGTGAAGTTAAAGTTCCAGAAGGCTACTCATCAGATATTAGAAGACTTGTGTCTATGAAAGACCTCAAGTTAAAGAGTTTAAAGACGCATGATTGCCATGTTATAATGGAACATTTTCTACCGATAGGTATACGTTCTATTCTTCCAGAAAAGGTAAGAAGCGCAATAACTAAATTGTGTTTTTTCTTCAAGTCAATTTGCAGTAAGGTGATCGATCCTGAGATCTTGCCAACATTGCAAAAAGAAATAGTTGTTACTTTGTGTGAGCTTGAAATGTATTTTCCTCCCTCGTTTTTTGACATAATGGTTCATCTTGTCGTTCATCTTGTGAAAGAGACACAATTGTGCGGACCAGCTTATATGAGATGGATGTACCCTGCTGAACGTTATATGAAAATATTAAAAGGGTATGTGAAAAATCGGAGTCGACCAGAGGGTTGTATTGCCGAAAGATACATTGTTGAAGAAGCGGTTGAGTTTTGTACTGAATATTTGTCAAATGTTCAATCAATTGGACTCCCCAAATCTCATGTTGTTGAAAAAAAAGAAGGTAAGAAGCTAATTGGAAATAAAGTTGTGACAGTATCAAGGGTCGAACGGGATCAAGTGCATTTGTATGTTCTGCACAATGAGATTGAGGTTGAGCCGTATGTTGAAATACACAAGGGTGTTCTTCGAGGTTTAAATTCGAATAGAAATGAGAATTGGATTGTACGAGAGCACAATCGAAGTTTCATACCATGGTTTAAGGAACATATTTATTCAAAGTATCGTTCAGATCCCGCCTCAGTGACAGAAAGGTTGAGATGTTTAGCATATGGTCTAAGTTTGGTTGCGTTTTCTTATAGTGCATACGCAATTAATGGATACACATTTTATACCAAAGAACAAGATGATAAAAGTACTGTGCAAAATAGTGGTGTCACCTTGGTAGCTGAAGCAATGCACATATCTAGTGTGAAGGACTTAAACCCGAAATTTGCAAATCTGTCGTATTTTGGGGTTATCGAGCACATTTGGGTCTTTGATTACGAGAAATTTCAGATTCCTATATTCGGTTGCAAGTGGGTTGAAAATAATAATGGTATACGGATGGATAAGTCAGGATTTTTGCAAGTGGATCTTAACAGGGCGGGGTACAAATATGAGCCTTTCATTCTAGCCTCTCAAGCTAAACAAGTGTTCTATGTCACTGATCCGACAAGTACGAAATGGTCTATAATGCTTTTCTCTAACAAAGTAATTGATGAAAAGATTGGAGACCAAGGCGATATTGGTGTTGACATTGAATCTTTTACCAGAAATGATCAAAATGAGAATGAATCATGCATTAGAAATGATCATAATGAGGGTATTTGGATCAATCCAACCGTCCGCGTTGTTAAGAGACGAGTAGAACATATTCCTACCAAGAAAAGAAAGAGATGTTAGTGAAAAAGGCAATAGTATATATAGTTATAGACAATGTCATTCAATAAAATGTATATATATGCCATTTCATTTTTTTCATTATAGTATAATATATATAGCCTATATCATTTCATTTTTTTCATTATAGTATAATATATATAGCCTATATCATTTCATTTTTTTCATTATAGTATAATATATATAGCCTATATCATCCAGTAAAATTTAAATATACGTCATTTCATTTTTTTGCTTTATGGAATTTTATACATGTCATTTAATTTAATCTAATTTTTCTTTATTACAGGTCAAATGGCTAGTAACCAAGATAATTCAGAAAATGTTCCACAAGGAGATGTTCCACAAGATAATGTTCCACAAGACACTTCAGATAAGGACATCACACGAGGCATAACTATCATGCGGGGAATCATCCGTGATAGAGATAGAGGTATTAAGTATAATGTAGATTGGAATAATGATGACCAACTAATTGGGCCTAATTCTGCAAAGCTGACAAGCTACATCGGTACGCTTGTTCGTATGCATATTCCGATCAGCACTCCTAGCTGGAAAAAAGGAGAGTTGGATGCTAAAGAAAGAATTTGGACCGAGATAAAGGTATCATATATGGTTGTTGTTATTTGCTTTATTTTGACGAAAATATTATTTTTAAATTACATATACTAACACCCTCTATGCGTATGCTTTTTTGTAGAGGTCTTTTAATATTGAAGATGCCCGCAAAAAGTATATAATGGGCTTGGCCGGAAAAAGACATAGAGGGTGGAGAAATTTTTTGACAAATAAGTTTCTTAAAGATGATGAAGGAAATTTTGTAGAAGAGGATCCTGAACGACCAAATAAATATGAGAGCTTCATTACACCCGAAGAATGGGTTGCTTTTGTGGGCCAAAGAAGAGACGAGAATTTCAAGAAAGTGAGTGCTGTAAATCGGGATAGAGCGTCAAAACCCGCATATCCATATAAAAAAGGTCGTTTGGGATATGCACGCTTACAGGAAAAAATTGTAAGTAAATCTCAATTCTACGATCTTATTAATTATCTCAATGTGTATTATTAATTTGTAACAATGTGTATTGATGATTTTATTATTTGTAACAATGCATAGTTGGAGGAGACGCAGAGTGACGAAACATCACTACCTGCACATGTGCTGTGGAAGGAAGCTCGTGTTGGCAGAGATCAAGTTGTTAACCCCGATCTGCAACATATTTATGATGAGTGTGTAAGTATACCATTATGTATTTAATTAATATATAATTAACGTTGTGTCTTTAATTATCGATATTTAAATGAATTACAGGAGACTATATCGCAATCGGTATCCACGGGTGATGACTCGAATATCAGGAGCGTACTCAGTCGAGCACTATGTGTTGCTGAGTGTGATCGGTGGATCTGGAACTGACTGTTTAACGCTGGTTCGCGAAATGTCGCGGAAGCAAGAGTCGCCACCGTCTTTTATTTTTCCCAAATGGAAAGGACAAAAGCACAGAAAAATTCCTTAAAGAGATTGCTCTCGGTTCGGGAGGTAGGTTATAGAAAGGGAAGGTGTTAGCACCCTTTCTATCCATGGTTATCCATGGGCTCTTAGATACTTGCTCATTTGTGTTTTAAAAATGGTTTGTTTGCTTTTCAACTGTGGGTTTAAAAAGTTTCTTTGAAAATTCCAGTTCGACTCTTGTATCGGTCCTCAAGAGTGTTTGAAAAGTTGCTTTCGAAAGCTTTTTGAAAAGGTGTCAGTGTGAAAAGTATTTTTTGAATTTGTTTTGAAATTAGAGCAAGTATCTAGAGTCGTCTACCTACCCTAAGGAATTCGTCTGTGTAAATGTCCTTTAAAGCAATGCCATCCCACCATTGAGAGGTAGGTAGCACCACCATTGGAGGTGTTCGGGTCAATTCGAGGTTCGGGACATGGTGATCACCAGAGCAATAGGAAGACACCTTAGAAGCTACCCTCATGCCAGGTTCCCGGATCATGAGGACTTACTTAAGACATCCTCTACTCGACGATCACCTTTCGAGGCAAGGCAACAGTGAGGCGTACCCTAGGGGTGGTGTGTGATTTGTGTGTCGTTTTCATTTGCATTTATCTTGTCATGTTAAAGTGATCTATGTGTTTATTTTTATTTTAGGTCATTCATTCTTGCATGCATTGATTAACAGTTAAAAGTGCGAGAAGTAAAAGTTCTAAACTATTACAAAAGGCGCGGGTCCACATCGCCAAAATTTCCAGAACCCGATTTGGCAGAAACATAAATAAATAAAGTAAAAGTGCGAGCAATATATTACACGGCTTTGGGAGAGGTACATAAATATTAAAAGAAAAAAGAAATAAATACGCGAATTAAAACTTTAAATTGATACGAGGGCGTTGGACCCTTTTTAATTAAATTAAATTAAACGATTATTAAATTAATAAAATTAAAATGAAAAGAAATTTGTTTTTGGTATTTTTGTATTTATGAGAATTTAATGAGATTAATTGGAATTAAAATGCTAACCCTAATTCTAATTGTTTTAATTTATTAAGAAAGTATTACATTTTAACCTAAACTTAATCTAATTATTTACATGCAATTTAATTATAAAAATAATAGTAAATAATTAATTATTGTGAAAGAAAAGAAAAAAAAGGATAAAAAATTAATTACCCTAATTCTACCAATTTTAGATTTTTACTAAGGAAAATATTACAATTAAACCTAATTTAATAACTAAAATTAATTAATGCAATTTATTTACAAAAAATATAACATTAAATAAAAATATTAATTTTTTGTCTTTTTCTGATTTTTTGGTGTTTTTTATATTATTTGTGAACATATTAAATTAATTAAAAAACAATAATTGAAAGAAAGTAAAAATAATGAAAAAACAAAGAATAAAAAAAAGGTTTGCAAACCTAGGGGGTTCTGCCCCTAATTTGGAGGTTTTTGTTAACATTTGCTGGCCCATTAAGCTAAGGTCCTTTTGACCTTTCTGAAAGCGTATGGATGCATTGACTGAGGCACACCCTATTCCTCAAATCTCCACCTTTTGATTGGAGCCATAAGATACGTGGCATAGCTGGATCAGGAGTGTATGATGGGGGTCCTGGGAATGAGCTACACACAAGCAACGTTAGAAAAATAATAATATGGAAAGGGAGGGGACCTGGGGCTCGAACCCAGGTCCTGAACATTACCAATGCTTATGCCTGCCAGTTGATCCAAACGCTCACTTTGTTTATATAATAATAATCAATTAATATAAAATAAAACAAAGCGCTGATGTCTTTTTCGCGCGAAACTTTAAACGAACCAATCACCAGTGGCCACCTAGTCATCTTCTTCGTGGCTTTATTTTTTTTCTGAAACAAAACACAATCAGCAACGGTTTTTTAAACGTCCCCATAGACACCCTATTGGAAAATAGCGATTAGCCCCTGGGGCCTCATAAATTAGGCGCGAGGGTTCCGTTTTGATCGTCCAAGCACGCTTGTTTCGTTCATGGCATTATGGTGTGCTAATTTTACCATATCCAAAAAGCCCTAATTCGAAAGCTGAAGAACCCTAAAAAACAACAATGGTAGATTCGCATACAGTGTATAAAAACGCAATTAATCCATGTGGTTAGCTTCAGAATACATCATTTAGTATGAATACATAAAGAAAATGCCATGAAAATGCCTCAAAATTAAAACACGAATATGCATTTTTATGAGAAAAAATTCGATTTCTGTACAATGATTTAAGGCGTTAGGGTTGGTGTTCTTGATCCAGGTACGTTGCTTGATGTCCCAGGGATGCAATGGAATGAATTTCTTGGCTTGAATCGACCTGCAAGTGTGTTCTAAAATTTGAGTTTTTTAGGCAAAAGTTCAAGTTTTGTTCCTTTGATATGGCGCAGCTTCTTGGTCCCCAAGCATTAGGTCTTGATCAAGCTTATGTATGGAATCAATTAGGGTTAAAATTTGATCTAAAAAACCTTTGCATTGATTGAATAATATTTGGTTTTCAAGGCAAAATATTTTCTAATCTTTTCATGCAAACTTAGTCCAAATCATGTTCAATTATCTTCAATTCTTTCCTAATCTGACTTGCACAAAATCTTGGAGATATTATATGCACAAAAAGATTGAAAAACCTAGGTTTAACATTTTTCATGTATTTTAATTAATTTAAATGAATTATTAATAATAAAAATCCAAATAAATAAATAAAAAATGAAAAAAAACTTCCCTTTGGGCCAAATGGTCGTGCACATGCCTTGGATAATGAATTGTGGAAGAAAAAGAGGCCCATTAGCAATTTTAGGTCATTTGAAGCAATGTTGACTTTTCAAAATATCCAAAAACTTCCCAACTTCCACAAGGCATAACTTGCTCAATTTTTAAGCTTTGCTCATGTTCTGGGACATTTTGGAAAGGTCTTTGAATCCTCTAACCAATGCCTTTGGTACCATGTCATTTTGATTTACCAATCTCAAGTTATGGCCTTTGACTTAAAGTCCCTTTTTGTTGACTTTTGAAAATGACCTATAATGTTGAAATTGATAACTTTTTGTGAGAGAATTTCTTGGACTTGAAGTGTGAAGAGGAGTTGTTGGAATTGTCTTTCTCTTCAAAATGAGCTTTGGATGGAATTTTTCTGATAATCCATGTGAAAGTTATGCCCTGGTCAATTTACAGTTGACTTTTCAACTGTCCAAATATGGAAACTTTTGCATCTTGATGATTTTTTAGCCAAGCTTTGAGAATCATGATCAAGAATTGATCAAATGATGTTTGTGGCTTCAAAATGAGATGTTGATCAAAAATTTGAACTTTTGACTGTCAAATGACCATTTTGCCCCTACAGTTGACTGTAGTGCAATTAGGGTTTTTGATTGTGCAATTTTATGCTGAAAGTCTTGAAACTTGGTATGAGGATGCTTGACCATATTTGTAGGCATGTGGGACTTGATTGGACCCTTGGAAACTTCATTTTCTTGATCAGAACCAAAACCCTAATTTTGACTGTTTAGGAGGCCCTTGAACTGTGTAACCCTTGGGGAGATTTTGAAGCTTTGGACTTGGCAATTCTTGGAGAATATGGGAGGGCAAATTTTGACGTGCCTTTCGTAATCCGAAGGTGGAAGATGATTGAACACTAGAGTGCCCAGAAATTTGCGCTCACATAGTAGCAGTGTGATGGTGGAATGGGCTTATAGATGCCATTTAGAGATTGATGGATA
Source organism: Vicia faba (assembly GCA_948472305.1). Lineage (NCBI taxonomy): Eukaryota > Viridiplantae > Streptophyta > Magnoliopsida > Fabales > Fabaceae > Vicia > Vicia faba. The sequence continues at coordinate 71,524 of CATIWC010000942.1, forward strand.
GGATGATGGGCTTATAGATGCCATGCTAAGAGATGATGGAAGGTGGATGGGCTTATAGATGCCATCTGGATGTCGATCGCGTAAGAGATTCCTTAGCGAGAATTTGCGTACCTGCAAAAGAAAAATGATTACCTGACCTATTACAGGAGCTGGTCTTCAAATTCTTTGTATAGATATGTCCTGACTGGTTACAGGAGCTGGATCTGGAGCTTCAAAAGGTGATGAATGAACCAGGGATGGTTACTACCTCAACAGGAACGGTGAGAGAACCTTGGTTGACTTTAACTTCAACAACAATCGTTGAGAAAATCTTGGAATGGAATTATCATCTCCGCAGTATTGGGGAGAGAACCATAGGCGACTACAACCTCAATAGCAATCATTGAGAGAATCTTGGATGGAATTATCATCTCCGCAGTATCGGGGAGAGAACCATAGGCGATTACAACCTCAATAGCAATTATTGGGAAAACCTTGGATAACTTCTACTGAGTCTTCATCAGAAAAATCTGTTTGGGGTCGATTTAACTGGACTAGAGAAGGCCTTGGACTGGATAAGAAACAGAGAATCTTAGGGTCGATTAACTGAACCGGTCTAGGTCTGGGAGTGTCTTCAACTGGGTCTTTATCAGAAAAATCTGTTTGGGGTCGATTTAACTGGACCAGAGAAGGCCTTTGACTGGATAAGAAATCTTTGGAGTCGATTAACTGAACCGGTCTAGGTCTTGAAATATGATTGAGAATTTAATTGAATCTTTCCTGAAAGGTAAAGGTCAGTCATATGCAATGCATGATATGGATCAAGCAATGATGTTCTCAACATAAATGAGATTTGTAAGATATGATGCGTCTATGCATGCTATAATGATGTATGTGATGTTTATGAATGTATGTTTCCGTTTTAGGAGAATAAATCCTTGACGGGTGCCGGGAAGTCACTCCTGGGCTGATATTGAAGAATAGATTTTGCTTCCGTTGAGGATGATAATTGCAAGAATACCGGTAGGAGAAGATGACTCCGTTGGGGAATAAACTTGGCGAATGGAATAACTCTGCGGGGAGGAAAGTACTCTAACAATCTTGCTGGGAAGCGATACTCTGTGGGGAGAGAGATACTTTGCTGAGTTGTTGATAATAACTTGCTGGGGATACCCTTGTTGTGTTGGAAATGTTAATGGACTTCGCTGGGGATAAGAAGACTGCGTTGACGACGATTTTTTCGTGGCTTTTGGCTGAGGATAACCCAGTTATATCCTGGTAAGGAAATAACTCTTTGAATAAAGCCGGGCGACGCGTTCGTGCTTTAAGAGGATAAGCTTCCAGAATCTACTGGGGATAAGCTTACTACTTGGGGAGATGGATTCCAACTTTCCTGGGGAACTGGATTGGACTCTCTTGGGGAAGTTTTGAGCTGCGGGGGAAGTGATTCCTTTCAATGTTTGGTATACTACCGGAGAACAATCTTTAGGTCAAGACTGCCGGGGATGCTTGTTATGAATATATATGCTGCTGGGGAATGTTGAGACCTGCTGGAGGATACCCATCTTCCCTAATATTTGATAACTTTGCTTGAGGAGAGCGTACTGACTAGCTGACTTACTCTCTGGGGAATTAGGATATGCCGGTTATGTTCTTTAGCCGAACCTATCTTGATACCTTGGAGGACAGAACAATTAGATTACCTAGACAACTCTTTTGTTGCCCCTGTTCCTAATGTTACCTGTAATTAATCCTTTATTTCGTGTGCAAATATTTATGAGTTAGCAAATTATTGTCAATGCATATATCACAAATTGAACCTTGGACGTTCTTCGCAAGACAAAACAGAAAAGGGAAAACAATTGGCACTTTTTAACTGAAAAGTATATTTGTATTGATTTTTGAATTGCCTGTAAATAGGCGTTTGTGTACAAGAGGCTGACGTCCTAGTAAGAGAACGCCGCCGAGCAGAAGAGTTTATACAAATTTTGTACAAGAGAAAATAAAACAGTTGTGTGAAATGAATGATCCCACTGGGTTTCAACTCTGCTATTGCCTTTACAACTCTGAGCGTCTCATCACTTGATGACCTAAACGAAGATGAAGCTGACTGATCGATGCCGTCTGGACTTGATGTAGATACCGGATTCTGGATGCAAAGTGATCCAATGAGACATAGTATTACGTTTTATCCCTAACTTTTGCCTGGACCGCCCTTTCGGGTTTTCAGTCCACCGGGATACCCATTTTTGCCCAAGCCGCCTTTTCAGGTTTTCGACTTGCCGGGTGTACAGATTTTTTCATTTTCATCCCTTCATTTTGCCCGAACCCTTTTGGTTCGCTGGGAAGCCCTAATTTTTGCCTAGGCATGTCAGCCTAGCGGGTCTTTTTTCATGCGTAGTATCTTTTTACTATGTCTGCATTAGCGGGGTGAGGAAGGTCGTCACCATTCATGTTGGTTAGAATCATGGCTCCTCCTGAGAACACATGCTTAACCACAAATGGCCCTTCGTACGTAGGGGTCCATTTGCCCCTTGGATCACTCTGAGGAAGGATGATTCGCTTGATTACCAGATCCCCAACTTGATATTCCTGTGGTCTGACCTTTTTGTTAAATGCCCTGATCATTCGTTTCTGATACGTTTGACCATGACAGATAGCAGCAAGTCTCTTTTCGTCAATGAGATTTAACTGATCAAGTCGTGTCTGGATCCAATCATCCTCGTTCAGATTTGCATCCTTCATTATCCGGAGAGAGGGTATTTGCACTTCGATCGGTAAGACTGCCTCCATACAATAAACCAAAGAGAAAGGAGTTGCCCCGGTTGACGTCCTAGCTGAGGTACGGTACCCATGTAGAGCGAACGGTAACATCTCGTGCCAATCTTTATAAGTCACTGTCATCTTCTGCACGATTTTCTTAATATTTTTATTCGCTGCTTCTACAGCCCCATTCATCTTCGGTCTGTAAGGAGAAGAATTATGGTGCTGTATCTTAAACTGCTCGCAGAGCTCAGTGATCATCTTGTTATTAAGATTGGTACCGTTGTCTGTAATGATCCTCTCTGGGACGCCGTACCGACATATCAGATTATACCGAATGAACCGTGCCACAACGGTCTTGGTTACCGTAGCATAGGACGCTGCTTCGACCCACTTTGTAAAATAATCAATCGCCACTAGGATGAAGCGATGCCCATTAAATGCCGTAGGTTTAATCTCACCGATCATGTTTATGCCCCACATTGCAAACGGCCAAGGCGTAGTCAGAACATTCAGAGGAACTGGAGGAACATGCACCTTGTCTGCATAAATCTGACACTTATGGCATGTCCTAGAATGTTGGTAGCAGTCAGCTTCCATTGTGGACCAGTAGTATCCTTCCCGAAGGATCTTCTTTGCCATTGTATGTCCACTGGAATGTGTACCAAAGGTCCCTTCATGTAGCTCTTCCATGATCCTTTCTGCTTCAGTTTTATCCACACAACGCAGTAAGGTTGAATCATGGTTTTGCTTGTACAAGATGCCGTTGCTAAGGAAGAACTTTGCCGCGAACCTTCTCAGGAACTTCTTATCATTGACAGAGGCACCCTCAGGGTATTCCTGAGCTTCCAGATATCTCTTCACCTCATGGTACCAAGGCTTCTCAGTCACCAACTCAGTCTCGAGATCATAACAGTATGCCGGTTCGTCCAGTTTCTAGATGATGATCCGGGGAGCCTCATTATCCCATTTGACCTTGAACATAGAAGACATTGTAGCTAACGCGTCCGCCAGCTGATTCTCCTCTCTCGGAAAGTGTTCAAAGGTTATCTTCGTGAAGTGGGGGATCAAGGTCAACACACATTCTCTGTAAGGAATAAGGTTCGGATGTTTCGTATCCCACTCTCCTTTGATCTGATTGATCACAAGAGCGGAATCTCCGAAGACACTCAGAAACTTGATCCTTAAGTCGATCGCAGCTTGGAGACCCATGATGCACGCCTCGTACTCCGCCATGTTGTTGGTACAGTTGAAACATAGCCGGCCAGTGAGTGGAGTATGAGTGCCTTAAGGTGATATGATTACAGCGCCGATACCGTTTCCCAAAGCGTTGGAGGCTCCGTCAAAGTGCATAGACCATCGGGATCCTTCCTCAGGTCCTTCATTCGGTCCAGGTACTTCACAATCAGTCACTATCATGATGCTTTCATCTGGAAACTCGAAGTTCATTGACTGATAGTCATCTACTGCCTGATGTGCCAAGTGGTCTGCCAATACACTTCCCTTGATGGCTTTCTGGGTCGTGTACTGAATGTCGTATTCTGTCAAGATCATTTGCCATCTTGCAATTCTCCCAGACAGGGCAGGCTTTTCGAATATGTACTTTATAGGATCCATCTTTGAGATCAACAAGGTAGTGTGAGTCAGCATATACTGTCTCAGCCGGCGAGCAGCCCATACCAAAGCGCAGCAAGTTTTCTTAAGCAGTGAGTATCGGGTCTCACAGTCGGTAAACTTTTTGCTAAGGTAATAAATGGCGTGCTCTTTTCGGCCAGACTCGTCATGCTGCCCCAACACACACCCCATTGAGTTGTCAAGCACTGTCAGATATAGTATCAGAGGTCTCCCTTCAACCGGTGGCATAAGGATGGGTGGTTCTTGGAGATACTCTTTGATTCTGTCAAAAGCAGCCTGACATTCATCATTCCAACGTACTACCTGATCTTTCTTCAGCAGCTTGAAGATTGGTTCACAAGTAGCAGTTAGATGCGAGATGAACCGAGCAATGTAATTCAGGCGTCCTAAAAAGCCTCTGACTTCCTTCTCTGTCTTAGGAACTGGCATCTCTTGAATAGCTTTGACCTTAGCAGGGTCCACTTGAATACCCTTATCACTTACAATGAAGCCTAACAACTTTCCGGATCTGACCCCGAAGGTGCACTTGTTCGGGTTCAACCTCAGCTTGTACAGTTTCAACCGGTCAAACAACTTCTGTAGATGATCTAGGTGCTCTTCCTCAGTCTGGGACCTTGCGATCATGTCGTCAACATACACTTCTATCTCATGATGGATCATGTCATGAAATAAAGCAACCATGGCACGCTGGTAGGTTGCCCCAGCGTTCTTTAGTCCAAAAGGCATGACCTTGTAACAGAAGGTGCCCCACTGAGTAACAAATGTAGTCTTTTCCATGTCTTCAGGTGCCATCTTGATCTGATTATAACCTGAAAAGCCATCCATGAAAGAGAACACCTTATGCTGTGCAGTATTGTCAACAAGGACATCAATGTGAGGTAATGGGAAGTCATCTTTGGGGCTGGCCCTGTTTAGATCCCTGTAGTCGACACACATTCTGACCTTACCGTCCTTCTTAGGTACCGGCACCACATTAGCGACCCACTGAGGGTAGGAAGTCACTGCAAGAAACCCGGCATCAAACTGCTTCATAACCTCGGCTTTAATCTTCTCAGACATCTCTGGACGCATACGACGGACCTTTTGCTTAACCGGAGGGCAGTCTTCCTTAGTTGGCAAGTGATGGACCACGATATCGGTATCCAACCCGGGCATGTCTTCTTAGGACCAGGCAAAGATCTCCACATAATCATGTAGCATCTTAGTCAACCGTTGCTTCACGCTGAGCTCTAGGTCGGCACCAATCTTTACCTCTTTCCTGTCTGCTTCAGTACCCAAGTTTATTGTTTCCACTGGCTCTTCATGTGGTTGAATTTCCCTCTCTTCCTGAAGTAACAGTCTTGCAAGCTCGCCAGGCACTTCGCAATCATCTTCACCTTCGTCTTCGGCTAAGTTGATCGGATTTTCGAAGTCATAACTGGCAGTAGCAGAGTCGTTACCAGTGAGATCCAGAGTGGATTGAAACCTGTATGAGTGAGTGTGTGTGTAAATACAGCTGTTTTGAAAAATATGTAAAGGAAAGAAAAGACAGAAAAGGAGCATAAGATTTGAAATGCGAGAAAACGTCCAAGATTTTCATTTATGATATATGAAATGACAATTTATATGCCCTCACAAATAAAACCACGGTGCCTCGGGTAAGACACCGGGCCATAGAGTTCAATTTATTGTTTATTACAAATACCGAAAACATAGGAATTCATTACTCAGTAACAAGAGAAACCAGTAGATTGTCCTTTGCACTCCAATTGTTAAGTCCACTGTCGGTTGCCGGGTAAATCCAGCTATCAATCTCAGCTTCATCCACTTCAAACTCGTCCCCAATAGCATTCACTCCATGAGCAGGCAGGGGAGCTGTCACTACATTAGGCTTCTCAGATGCCTCAAACTGTACTTCTTTTGCATCAATAAGGTCCTGCAGCTTGTGCCTTAATGCCCAACAGTCATCAGTGGAATGCCCCGGACTATCAGAATGGTACGCACAGCGGGCATTTGGGTTGTATTTCGGAGAGGCAGTGTTTACACCTTTGGGTGCCTCTCTAACAGTCACTAGATTGGTGGATAGTAACTGCGGAAAGATCTGGGATAGGGTCATACTTAACCGGGTGAACTCTCTCCGGGGTCTTTCATCCCTTTGAGGATTGGTTGGCCGAGGAGCGGCAGCAGGCTTGGCAATCATTACCGCACTGACAGATTGGCGGCGCTCAGATTTCTCTTGTCTCCTGGAGCCATATACAGCACTAGCCTCCTTCTTGAAGGGTTTCTTCTCAGAACTAGACGATGCACCCTTCGGAATCTTACCAGACTTCAACCCAACCTCAATTCTCTCTCCAGTCAGAATAAGATCAGTAAACCCTGCAGAGGAGTTACCGATAAGGTGGTTGAAAAATGGCCCAGATAGGGTCCCCAAGAACATGTCTACCAACTCCCGATCAGTCAACGGAGGCTGCACCCTGCCAGCCAGATCCCTCCACTTCTGAGCGTACTCCTTAAAACCTTCACTCGAACCTAACGACATACCCTAGAGTTGGGTACGCGTAGGGGCAAGGTCGGCATTATACTGATACTGCTTATAGAAAGCAGTAGCCAACTCCTCCCAGTTACGAACCTTGGTCCCATCCAGCTGATAGAACCATTCGAGATGAGTCCCTGAAAGACTCTCCTGGAAGAAGTGGATCCACAAATTCTTATCCGCTGAGTACGGTTGAATCTTCCGAACATAGGACCTGAGATGTAGCTTGGGACAAGACGCCCCGTCGTACTTAGTGAAAGATGGTGCTTTGAACTTGCGAGGAATAATCACACCAGTTGACAAACCCATATCTCCAAAATCCAGCCCAGGTACCTGTTGTATCTCCATGGCGTTCAACCTGTCTTCCAACTGCTTGTAACGGTCTTCTGTCGGAGGATATTGCTCTTCATCAAAATCGGTCTCGTTGTCAGAGACTACCGGACTAGGACCTTTTTCCGCTTGAGGAGTACTCTTGCCAATAGAAGAACCAGCCTCTTCATTTTGCAGAGTGTTGCCAAACCTTCGGCCCGAGCTGAACAGAACAGTTCTTCTCTTCTTCTTCTTTTCCTTCTTCAGGAGCAGAGCCTTCAGCTCTTCTTGGCCCTGAGCCAAACCCATGATTAGTTCTTGAAACTGCGCATTCTGCGCCTGAAGAGCCTTGATGGACATCTCAGTTGATGATGAGTCAGGATTCATGATGCTGAAATAAACAGCGAAGAACTGTAAGCAACCTGAAAAGAGAAAAACCTGCTATGCACATGATGAATGATATGTGTTTATGCAATGCATTCAAGGGTTCGAAAGTTCAAATTTGTTGTAGACAAAAAAGGAACACACGTTATCATTAAGGAAATAATTGTTCAGTACATCAAAGCCTCATGGGCAAAATAATACAAAAGTAAATCAATCCCAAAATACACTTCGCATCCTCTTTGGAGCTATGTAAGTGTTGAGATTCCTCTCCTCATGCAATAGACGGGTGAGCTCCAAGACCTTCTTTTCACTGGTATGTAGACTGGTCTCAAGAGAATTCCGTTCTTCCTTAAGCTGGATCCAGCTCTTCTGCATCTCTTCCCAGGATGTGGGCATATCAGGGTGCTGAATAGTGTATGACACTTCTCCTTCTAAGACTGGCTCTTTGATCACAGGGAGCATATGGGGATAAGGCATCACTAACTTCTGGGAGCGGGCTCGTACCCACTTGAGATAAGGTTCCAACGGGATGGAGTTCCTGTGCCCCAGTGTCTTACTGTCTATTCTACTTGGCATCCTCCAGGCTCTGATAAATCTTTGGCGAAGTCCTCGAGTATCGTTGTCGAAGTCAAAAACTATGTCAGGAATTAACATGTCATGAGGACCATCCCTCCGAGCATAACCAAATTGTCTCCAAGCCAGGCATGGGTTGTAGGTAATACCTCCTCTGATTCCAAGTAAAGGAACATTAGGGTACTCCCCGCAACGATCAATGATAGTGACATCCTCTCTGGACCGAGGGCACCAATGTATATCCGCATGTGTAAGAGTCATCAACCGTTGTGACCATCTCAAACCCCGCTCGTTCTTCAAAACTGATTGTGGAAGGTGCGAAATAAACCACCTTCCCAGGAGAGGAGTGCAACACATAAGGACACCTCTTTTTCTCATGGTTCGAGTGTAACATGAGTGAAGGATGTCCCCCAGCAACGTAGGTATAGGATTCCTGGACATAAAGATCTGGACAACACTGATATCTATAAGCTGATCTGGGTTGGGGAACAACACCAAACCATAGACAAGGAGGGCCACAACTTCTTCAAAAGCTTGCAAGTCAAGGGAGTTCCAACATTCATGGGCCTTTTCAAACAGAAACCTGGCTAAGAACCCTTTGATACCACTTCTAACTTCCCAATGTCCCTTGAGGTCAGATGACTGTAGGTGCAAGGCTTTAGCAATCTCTTCAAGCTTGGGTTCCTTTTCCGTACCGTTGTAGGGTAGTTGATCAAGGATAGGGATCTTCAGGAGCCGGGAGAACTCCTCCAATGTAGGTACCAGCTGATAGTCCAAGAAGGTGAAACAGTGATACAGAGGGTCAAAGAATTGGAACAGGACCTTTATCATATCTTCCTCAATGTTGGTATTGACCAAGCTGATGAGTCTTCCATGTCTTTCACTGAATGAAGAGCTCTCGGGAATCCTGGATATAAGTTCCTTAAGCTGAGGAGGGATCCTTACAAGACTGACTTGAATTGTCTTTCTACGAACAGTTTCCATGTCCTACAAAACAAGAACAAAGATGAAGATTCGAACCCCTGAAGTGGTTAGTCAATGCATATGATGCTGGATGATGTCATGATGCTATGATTAAACACACCACAGATATTTACAAAGACAAACATGTAAGGCACACAAGGCACACAAGACAAGCCCTTAGGGTTTAAGGCCAGCATGGGGTCTGGATAGTACCCTCTTGAAGTTGGTGGGTTCAACCTGTCCTATTAGAAGTAACCGGGTTCTAAGGGTCCCAATATCACGGGATTGCTTTCATTGTTCATCGTTTCGATTTAGCCACTTAACTGGCGACCGAAATATTCCAGGAAAGCAACCCTCAATTGAGTGTAGTATCGAGTATCAACCAACCTCGGACTGCACCAAAGTCAGTTATCTCACTACCCTAAAGAGGCCAAGATAGTTCAATTAAGGTTCCTAAGGTCTGTTGATGCTTCACGACACCACGCGGAGGCCCCGTACTCTCCTTGACTGAACTCAAGGGTTACCGGTACACACCAAAGTGCCACATCAACGTAGCAGACTGTTTCAACCATGTCGGTATACCCCGCACAGTTCCCTCACATCCTTGTTGCTACTTTCTAAGAAGGTATCCCCCAGATCCGGGTTAGGATCTATAGAACTCCCAAGCAACCCACAATTTAAAGCAAAGCAATACAATTGAAAACACAGTTATGAACTAACCCTAAGGTACACCTCACTTTAAATTTGTCCCCAGCAGAGTCGCCAGTTCTGTGATCGGTGGATCTGGAACTGACTGTTTAACGCTGGTTTCGCGAAATGTCGCGAAAGCAAGAGTCGCCACCGTCTTTTATTTTCTCCAAATGGAAAGGACAAAAGCACAGAAAAATTCCTTAAAGAGATTGCTCTCGGTTCGGGAGGTAGGTTATAGAAAGGGAAGGTGTTAGCACCCTTTCTATCCATGGTTATCCATGGGCTCTTAGATACTTGCTCATTTGTGTTTTCAAAATGGTTTGTTTGCTTTTCAACTGTGGGTTTAAAAAGTTTCTTTGAAAATTCCAGTTCGACTCTTGTATCGGTCCTCAAGAGTGTTTGAAAAGTTGCTTTCGAAAGCTTTTTGAAAAGGTGTCGATGTGAAAAGTATTTTTTGAATTTGTTTTGAAATTAGAGCAAGTATCTAGAGTCGTCTACCTACCCTAAGGAATTCGTCTGTGTAAATGTCCTTTAAAGCAATGCCATCCCACCATTGAGAGGTAGGTAGCACCACCATTGGAGGTGTTCGGGTCAATTCGAGGTTCGGGACATGGTGATCACCGGAGCAATAGGAAGACACCTTAGAAGCTACCCTCATGCCAGGTTCCCGGATCATGAGAACTTACTTAAGACATCCTCTACTCTACGATCACCTTTCGAGGCAAGGCAACAGTGAGGCGTACCCTAGGGGTGGTGTGTGATTTGTGTGTCGTTTTCATTTGCATTTATCTTATCATGTTAAAGTGATCTATGCGTTTATTTTTATTTTAGGTCATTCATTCTTGCATGCATTGATTAACAGTTAAAAGTGCGAGAAGTAAAAGTTCTAAACTATTACAAAAGGCGCGGGTCCACATCGCCAAAATTTCCAGAACCCGATTTGGCAGAAACATAAATAAATAAAGTAAAAGTGCGAGCAATATATTACACGGCTTTGGGAGAGGTACATAAATATTAAAAGAAAAAAGAAATAAATACGCGAATTAAAACTTTAAATTGAAACGAGGGCGTTGGACCCTTTTTAATTAAATTAAATTAAACGATTATTAAATTAATAAAATTAAAATGAAAAGAAATTTGTTTTTGGTATTTTTGTATTTATGAGAATTTAATGAGATTAATTGGAATTAAAATGCTAACCCTAATTCTAATTGTTTTAATTTATTAAGAAATTATTAAATTTTAACCTAAACTTAATCTAATTATTTACATGCAATTTAATTATAAAAATAATAGTAAATAATTAATTATTGTGAAAGAAAAGAAAAAAAGGATAAAAAATTAATTAACCCTAATTCTACCAATTTTAGATTTTTACTAAGGAAAATATTACAATTAAACCTAATTTAATAACTAAAATTAATTAATGCAATTTATTTACAAAAAATATAACATTAAATAAAAATATTAATTTTTTGTCTTTTTTCTAATTTTTTGGTGTTTTTTATATTATTTGTGAACATATTAAATTAATTAAAAAACAATAATTGAAAGAAAGTAAAAATAATGAAAAAACAAAGAATAAAAAAAAGGTTTGCAAACCTAGGGGGTTCTGCCCCTAATTTGGAGGTTTTTGTTAACATTTGCTGGCCCATTAAGCTAAGGTCCTTTTGACCTTTCTGAAAGCGTATGGATGCATTGACTGAGGCACACCCTGTTCCTCAAATCTCCACCTTTTGATTGGAGCCATAAGATACGTGGCATAGCTGGATCAGGAGTGTATGATGGGGGTCCTGGGAATGAGCTACACACAAGCAACGTTAGAAAAATAATAATATGGAAAGGGAGGGGACCTGGGGCTCGAACCCAGGTCCTGAACATTACCAATGCTTATGCCTGCCAGTTGATCCAAACGCTCACTTTGTTTATATAATAATAATCAATTAATATAAAATAAAACAAAGCGCTGATGTCTTTTTCGCGCGAAACTTTAAACGAACCAATCACTAGTGGCCACCTAGTCATCTTCTTCGTGGCTTTATTTTTTTTCTGAAACAATACACAATCAACAACGGTTTTTTAAACGTCCCCATAGACACCCTATTGGAAAATAGCGATTAGCCCCTGGGGCCTCATAAATTAGGCGCGAGGGTTCCGTTTTGATCGTCCAAGCACGCTTGTTTCATTCATGGCATTATGGTGTGCTAATTTTACCATATCCAAAAAGCCCTAATTCGAAAGCTGAAGAACCCTAAAAAACAACAATGGTAGATTCACATACAGTGTATAAAAACGCAATTAATCCATGTGGTTAGCTTCAGAATACATCATTTAGTATGAATACATAAACAAAATGCCATGAAAATGCCTCAAAATTAAAACACGAATATGCATTTTTATGAGAAAAAATTTGATTTCTGTACAATGATTTAAGGCGTTAGGGTTGGTGTTCTTGATCCAGGTACGTTGCTTGATGTCCCAGGGATGCAATGGAATGAATTTCTTGGCTTGAATCGACCTGCAAGTGTGTTCTCAGATTTGAGTTTTTTAGGCAAAAGTTCAAGTTTTGTTCCTTTGATATGGCGCAGCTTCTTGGTCCCCAAGCATTAGGTCTTGATCAAGCTTATGTATGGAATCAATTAGGGTTAAAATTTGATCCAAAAAACCTTTGCATTGATTGAATAATATTTGGTTTTCAAGGAAAAATATTTTCTAATCTTTTCATGCAAACTTAGTCCAAATCATGTTCAATTATCTTCAATTCTTTCCTAATCTGACTTGCACAAAATCTTGGAGATATTATATGCACAAAAAGATTGAAAAACCTAGGTTTAACATTTTTCATGTATTTTAATTAATTTAAATGAATTATTAATAATAAAAATCCAAATAAATAAATAAAAAATGAAAAAAACTTCCCTTTGGGCCAAATGGTCGTGCACATGCCTTGGATAATGAATTGTGGAAGAAAAAGAGGCCCATTAGCAATTTTAGGTCATTTGAAGCAATGTTGACTTTTCAAAATATCCAAAACTTTCCCAACTTCCACACGGCATAACTTGCTCAATTTTTAAGCTTTGCTCATGTTCTTGGACATTTTGGAAAGGTCTTTGAATCCTATAACCAATGCCTTTGGTCCCATGTCATTTTGATTTACCAATCTCAAGTTATGGCCTTTGACTTAAAGTCCCTTTTTGTTGACTTTTGAAAATGACCTATAATGTTGAAATTGATAACTTTTTGTGAGAGCATTTCTTGGACTTGAAGTGTGAAGAGGAGTTGTTGGAATTGTCTTTCTCTTCAAAATGAGCTTTGGATGGAATTTTTCTGATAATCCATGTGAAAGTTATGCCCTGGTCAATTTACAGTTGACTTTTCAACTGTCCAAATATGGAAACTTTTGCATCTTGATGATTTTTGAGCCAAGCTTTGAGAATCATGATCAAGCATTGATCAAATGATGTTTGTGGCTTCAAAATTAGATGTTGATAAAAAAATTGAACTTTTGACTGTCAAATGACCATTTTGCCCCTACAGTTGACTGTAGTGCAATTAGGGTTTTTGACTGTGCAATTTTGTGCTGAAAGTCTTGAAACTTGGTATGAGGATGCTTGACCATATTTTTAGGCATGTGGGACTTGATTGGACCCTTGGAAACTTCATTTTCTTGATCAGAACCAAAACCCTAATTTTGACTGTTTAGGAGGCCCTTGAACTGTGTAACCCTTGGGGAGATTTTGAAGCTTTGGACTTGGCAATTCTTGGAGAATATGGGAGGGCAAATTTTGGGGTACAACACTGAGTATCCGGGACGAGTGAGGGGTAAAGGCCATGGTGTGACTCCTACCTCTCTGTATAACAATCCAAGAAAAAGAAATCCTAGCAATGCAGAAGTGATGCAAACATTGAAGGATTTACAAGCACAAGTCCGTGAATTGTAGAGGGACAAAGAGAGATATATGGCAGAAAGGAGCAGTTCACAGTTGAAAGAAACTAGTGATAAGGCTAGTATCAACTGTCAACAAAATTTTCCCGAGGTAATTAAGATGATAATCCATTATATTTAGAGAAAGTATAATTATAATGGTTATTATTGTCAACATTAAAGGAAGTCTAACGGTTATTATTGGTTTAGGGCATTTCATGTTGTCAGCTGTATCTAGCGTCTCCGACTTATCGGGTAGTTGGCAAGGGAAAAGTGCACAACACCTCGGGAGATTTAATTCACCATAGACCGCTCCCGGATGGCCACATGAAGGTATCGGTTGATGTTGTTTTAGATATGAATGCATTGCTACCGGTACCTGACATTGTTGCGGAGACCACATTGCTGCGAGATGCAGTAGGATATTTTGTGGCATGGCCATCAGACCTCATCTGCATAGATGATCAGGTATGTTGAAAACCATTATGAATCTTTAAGTATTCAACTGACAATTCTGACCTAAATTTTATACATGGTAATTTTAGACTCCTACAAAACCCGCATCTAAGGATAAAGGGATTTTGCAGCGCGGCGAGTCTATTGCATCGCAAAGACAGGTACTTTTAAAGTGTTTCATTTATGATCGGAATAAAAAACTGCATAACTTTGTATCTTACATAATTCTATATGATTTTTAAGGTACCTTCTCAAGATCAGTCACAGCAGGTGAGCCAGAAAGCTAGTAGGGTTCCACCTAAGAAGAAGGTTCCTGTCCGTAAATTCGTGCCTAGGTATCGACAGTGTCTGGAGACACTAGTTCGCACATCAGATTTGATGAATGATGGAATTCGTCAAATCGATGTGGATGAAATTGTCTTTGGTTTTCCATGTACCGAAACAATTGGATTAGAGGACATGGAACAAATCTTTCATCATCGAGAGTTAGGCATCAGTGTGATGCACTCGTACATCCGGTAACCCGATCAATATATTATTTAATTGGTTAAACATTTTTTTTAAACATTTAATTGAAATAGTCTAATATTAATTATGTTTTTATTTAAGGATGTTATTTGACAAATTGATGCGCGGGAATCAATTGTCAAATAGATTCCGTTTCGTGTCTTCCTCCCGTGTCAGCGGAGCAACAATTTCTAGGGAACCTGATTCAGTAAGAGAACACTTGGTCGAAAGATTCATGACAACTGCCAATACAGAGAGCTTGTATCTGTTGCTTTAATTTATAGATGTCACTGGTTGTTGCTTGCAATCAATCCCATAAAAGAAGTGGTCTATTACCTGAATTCGGTTGACGGTGATTGGATAAATTATCCAAAAATGAAGCTAGTGATTGATACGTAAGTGACATTATTCTAAATATTCGTTTGTGTTTATATATTTAATTATTTCAATGTCATTGTTCTAAATAAATATTTTAATTTTGTCATCAGTTCAATAAAAGTATTCCGATGTCAAAGGGAAGCACGAGTACCACGGTCTAAATCAAACAACATTAATTGGATCAAAGTACAGGTATATAAATTTCAACAATTTTGCTTATAATATTTATGCTACTTGATAAATCAATAGATGTGTATAATCTTATTTGTTTTTCTATGTAGTGCCCTCAACAACAAAACGACATAGATTGCGGATACTTCGTTTTGAAGTTTATTAAAGAAATCATTCAAATGAATGAAATCGAGATTCCAATCACGGTATGGATTTATACTTTGTTTTATTACTTATCAGATTTTGCATATAATTTATTACATTAAACTAAATCATGCATATATTTTGTTTTGTAATGTAGTATTTTGATCAATACAATTGTCCATATTACTCGCCACGTCAATTGGAAGAACTCAAAGAGGAGTTGTGCCAATATTTTATTGAGCTAAGAATCTTATAATAAGGTACAAATACATTGTTGTGTGAAAATTGGTTAATTATGAATATATTGTTTGGTGTATACAACACTGACCGTGTTATTATGTTCATATTGCAGGATCAGGACCTTGGATATATATGTAGATTAGGATTGATTTACTTAGTGTTATATAGCTGATTTCTTAGGGTGTATTTTGTTACGTTTAAAAACATGTTAATATTGAATTACCATGGTGTATATATATTTTGGATATGAATTGATTATAATGGTATTTGTATATATATATATATATATATATATATATATATATATATATATATATATATATATATATATATATATATATAATATTTGGTATTTGAGTTACATTTGGTATTTGGATTAAAACTAATATATATTGGTATTTCTAGATTAGATTGTAAAATACCGGTTTAAGAATTACAGGTTTGCTGCAAAAAAATGCAGGTTTAGAAATTTTTTAAATTTTAGATTTTTCAGTAAAAAACCTATGAAAGCGCTTTTAAGAAAAAAGCGCTCTCGTAGGCCTACCTATGAAAGCGCTTTTTGATTAAAAGCGCTTTCATAGGTAGGCCCACGAGAGCGCTTTTTTCTGAACAAAAAGCGCTCTTATAGGCCTACTTTAGATTGCCTGACACGCATTCTGAATACACCTATGAAAGCGCTTTTTCAGAAAAAAGCGCTCTCGTAGGCCTACCTATGAAAGCGCTTTTTACCAAAAAGCGCTTTCATAGGTAGGCCTACGAGAGCGCTTTTTTCTGAACAAAAAGCACTGCTAAAACCTTTAGCAGCGCCACCTACGAGAGCGCTTTTAAAGCCCAAAAAAAGCGCTTTCGTAGGTTATTTCTGGCATAGTGTATCGAGACTCATTATATAATTTGAATTATTTCCAATCTACATGGAATATGTGTCGTTAATTAATAGTCTTTTAACTTAGTTTCTTAGTGATGAAGTAACCTAAAATTTGGTGATGAAGAAGAAGAAAAATATTGAAATCATTTACATCTATGATACCATAATACAATATGAATATGGTGAATATATATACTATCGAGACTCATTATATAATTTGAATTATTTCCAATGTATATGGAATATGTGTCATTAAATAATAGTCTTTTAACTTAGTTTCTTAGTGATGAAGTAACCTAAAATTTGGTGATGGAGAAGAAGAAAAATATTGAAATTGTTTACATATATTATACCATAATACAATATGAATATGGTGAATAAATATACTATAGAGACTCATTATATAATTTTAATTATTTCCAATGTACATGGAATATGCTTCATTAAATAATAGTCTTTTAACTTAGTTTTTTAGTGATGAAGTAACCTAAAATTTGGTGATGGAGAAGAAGAAAAATATTGAAATTGTTTACATCTATTATACCATAATTCAATATGAATATGATGAATAAATATACTATCGAGACTCATTATACAATTTGAATTATTTCTAATGTATATGGAATATGTGTCATTAATTAATAGTCTTTTAACTTAGTTTCTTAGTGATGAAGTAACCTAAAATTTGGTGATGGAGAAGAAGAAAAATACTGAAATTGTTTAAATATATTATACCATAATACAATATGAATATGGTGAATAAGTATACTATCGAGACTCATTATATAATTTGAATTATTTCCAATTTATATGGAATATGTGTCATTAATTAATAGTCTTTTAACATAGTTTCTTAGTGATAAAGTAACCTAAAATTTGGTGATGGAGAAGAAGAAAAATGTTGAAATTGTTTACATCTATTATATCATAATATAATATGAATATGGTGAATAAATATACTATCGAGACTCATTATATAATTTGAATTGTTACCAAGGTATATGAAATATGTGTCATTAATTAATAGTTTTTTAACTTAGTAACTTGGATAAAAAGTAACCTAAAATTTGATGATGAAAAAGAAGAAAAATATTGAAATTGTTTACATCTATTATACCATAATACAATATGAATATGGTGAATAAATATACTATCGAGACTCATTATATACTTTGAATTATTACCAATGTATATGAAATATGTGTCATTAATTAATAGTCTTTTAACTTAATTTCTTGGTGATGAAGTAACCTAAAATTTGGTGATGGAGAAGAAGAAAAATATTGAAATCGTTTACATCTATGATACCATAATACAATATGAATATGGTGAATAAATATACTATTGAGGCTCATTATATAATTTGAATTATTTCTAATTTATATGGAATATGTTTCATTAATTAATAGTCTTTTAACTTAGTTTCTTGGTGAAGAAGTAACCTAAAATTTGATGATAAAAAAGAAGAAAAATATTGAAATTGTTTACATCTATTATACCATAATACAATATAAATATAGAGAATAAATGTACTATCGAGACTCATTATATACTTTGAATTATTACCAATGTATATGAATTAAGTATCATTAATTAATAGTCTTTTAACTTAGTTTCTTGGTGATGAAGTAACCTTAAATTTGGTGATGGAGAAGAAGAAAAATATTGAAGTCGTTTACATCTATGATACCATAATACAATATGAATATGGTGCATAAATATACTATCGAGACTTAATATATAATTTGAATTATTTCCAATGTATATGGAATATGTGTCATTAAATAATAGTCTTTCAACTTAGTTTCTTAGTGATGAAGTAACCTAAAATTTGGTGATGGAGAAGAAGAAAAATATTGAAATTGTTTACATCTATTATACCATAATACAATATGAATATGATGAATAAATATACTATCGAGACTCATTATTTAATTTGAATTATTTTCAATGTATATGGAATATGTGTCATTAATTAATTGTCTTTTAACTTAGTTTCTTTGTGATGAAGTAACCTAAAATTTGGTGATGGAGAAGAAGAAAAATGTTGAAATTGTTTACATCTAATATATCATAATACAATATGAATATGGTGAATAAATATACTATCGAGACTCATTATATAATTTGAATTATTACCAATGTATATGAAATATATGTCATTAATTAATAGTCTTTTAACTTAGTATCTTTGTGAACAAGTAACCTAAAATTTGGTGATGGACAAGAAGAAAAATATTGAAATCGTTTACATCTATGATACCATAATACAATATGAATATGGTGAATATATATACTATCGAGACTAATTATATAATTTGAATTATTTCCAATGTACATGGAATATGTGTCATTAAATAATAGTCTTTTAACTTAGTTTCTTAGTGATGAAGTAACCTAAAATTTGGTGATGGAGAAGAAGAAAAATATTAAAATTGTTTACATATATTATACCATAATACAATATGAATATGGTGAATAAATATACTATAGAGACTCATTATATAATTTGAATTATTTCCAATATACATGGAATATGTGTCATTAATTAATAGTCTTTTAACTTAGTTTCTTAGTGATAAAGTAACCTAAAATTTGGTGACGGAGAAGAAGAAAAATGTTGAAATTGTTTACATCTATTATATCATAATACAATATGAATATGGTGAATAAATATACTATCTAGACTCATTATATAATTTGAATTATTACCAATGTATATGAAATATGTGTCATTAATTAATAGTCTTTTAACTTAGTATCTTTGTGAACAAGTAACCTAAAATTTGGTGATGGACAAGAAGAGAAATATTGAAATCGTTTAGATCTATGATACCATAATACAATATAAATATGGTGAATAAATATACTATTGATACTCATCATATAATTTGAATTATTTCTTATGTATATGGAATATGTTTCATTAATTAATAGTCTTTTAACTTAGTTTCTTAGTGATGAAGTAACCTAAAATTTGGTGATGGAGAAGAAGAAAAATATTGAAATTGTTTACATATATTATACCATAGAACAATATGAATATGGTGAATAAATATACTATCGAGACTCAATTTGAATTATTTCCAATGTACATGGAATATGTGTCTTTAATTAATAGTCTTTTAACTTAGTTTCTTATTGATAAAGTAACGTAAAATTTGGTGATGGAGAAGAAGAAAAATATTGAAATCATTTACATCTATGATACCATAATATAATATGAATATGGTGAATAAATATACTATCGAGACTCATTATGTAATTTGAATTATTTCCAATGTACATGGAATATGTGTCATTAAATAATAGTCTTTTAACTTAGTTTCTTAGTGATGAAGTAACCTAAAATTTTGAGATGGAGAAGAAGAAAAATATTGAAATTGTTTACATATATTATACCATAATACAATATGAATATGGTGAATAAATATACTATAGAGACTCATTATATAATTTGAATTATTTCCAATGTACATGGAATATGTGTCATTAATTAATAGTCTTTTAACTTAGTTTCTTAGTGATGAAGTACCCTAAAATTTGGTGATGGAGAAGAAGAAAAATATTGAAATCATTTACATATATGATACCATAATACAATATGAATATGGTGAATATATATACTATCGAGACTCATTATATAATTTGAATTATTTCCAATGTACATGGAATATGTGTCATTAAATAATAGTCTTTTAACTTAGTTTCTTAGTGATGAAGTAACCTAAAATTTGGTGATTGAGAAGAAGAAAAATATTGAAATTGTTTACATATATTATACCATAATACAATATGAATATGGTGAATAAATATACTATAGAGACTCATTACATAATTTGAATTATTTCCAATGTACATGGAATATGTGTCATTAATTAATAGTCTTTTAACTTAGTTTCTTAGTGATGAAGTTACCTAAAATTTGGTGATGGAGAAGAAGAAAAATATTGAAATCATTTACATCTATGATACCATAATACAATATGAATATGGTGAATATATATACTATCGAGACTAATTATATAATTTGAATTATTTCTAATGTATATGGAATATGTGTCATTAATTAATAGTCTTTTAACTTAGTTTCTTAGTGATAAAGTAACCTAAAATTTGGTGATGGACAAGAAGAAAAATATTGAAATCGTTTAGATCTATGATACCATAATACAATATAAATATGGTGAATAAATTTACTATCGAGACTCATCATATAATTTGAATTATTTCCAATGTATATGGAATATGTTTCATTTATTAATAGTCTTTTAACTTAGTTTCTTAGTGATGAAGTAACCTAAATTTTGTGATGGAGAATAAGAAAAATATTGAAATTGTTTACAGATCTTATACCATAATACAATAAGAATATGGTGAATAAATATACTATCGAGACTCATTATATAATTTGAATTATTTCCAATGTACATGGAATATGTGTCATTAATTAATAGTCTTTTAACTTAGTTTCTTAGTGATGAAGTAACCTAAAATTTGGTGATGGAGAAGACGAAAAATATTGAAATCATTTACATCTATGATACCATAATACAATATGAATATGATGAATAAATATACTATAGAGACTCATTATATACTTTTAATTATTTCTAATGTATATGGAATATGTGTCATTAATAAATAGTCTTTTAACATAGTTTCTTAGTGATGAAGTAACATAAAATTCGGTGACGGGGAAGAAGAAAAATGTTGAAATTGTTTACATCTATTATGTCATAATACAATATGAATATGGTGAATAAATATGCTATAGAGACTCATTATATAATTTTAATTATTTCCAATGTATATGGAATATGTGTCATTAATTAATAGTCTTTTAACCTAGTTTCTTAGTGATGAAGTAACCTAAAATTTGGTGATGGAGAAGAACAAAAATATTGAAATTGTTTACATATATTATACCATAATACAATATGAATATGGTGAATAAATATACTATCGAGACTCATTATATAATTTGAATTATTTCCAATGTACATGGAATATGTGTCATTAATTAATAGTCTTTTAACTTAGTTTCTTAGTGATGAAGTTACCTAAAATTTGGTGATGGAGAAGAAGAAAAATATTGAAATCATTTACATCTATGATACCATAATACAAGATGATAATGGTGAATATATATACTATCGAGACTAATTATATAATTTGAATTGTTTCTAATGTATATGGAATATGTGTCATTAATTAATAGTCTTTTAACTTAGTTTCTTAGTGATGAAGTAACATAAAATTTGGTGATGGAGAAGAAGAAAAATACTGAAATTCTTAAATCTATTATACTATAACACAATATGAATATGGTGAATAAATATACTATCGAGACTCATTATATAATTTGAATTATTTCCAATGTACATGGAATATGTGTCATTAATTAAAAGTCTTTTAACTTTGTTTCTTAGTGATAAAGTAACCTAAAATTCGGTGACGGGGAAGAAGAAAAATGTTGAAATTGTTTACATCTATTATATCATAATACAATATGAATATGGTGAATAAATATACTATCGAGACTCATTATATAATTTGAATTATTACCAATGTATATGAAATATGTGTCATTAATTAATAGTCTTTTAACTTAGTATCTTTGTGAACAAGTAACCTAAAATTTGGTGATGGACAAGAAGAAAAATATTGAAATCGTTTAGATCTATGATACCATAATACAATATAAATATGGTGAATAAATATACTATCGGGAATCATCATATAATTTGAATTATTTCCAATGTATATGGAATATGTTTCATTTATTAATAATCTTTTAACGTAGTTTCTTAGTGATGAAGTAACCTAAAATTTGGTGATGGAGAAGAACAAAAATATTGAAATTGTTTACATATATTATACCATAATACAATATGAATATGGTGAATAAATATACTATCTAGACTCATTATATAATTTGAATTATTACCAATGTATATGAAATATGTGTCATTAATTAATAGTCTTTTAACTTAGTATCTTTGTGAACAAGTAACCTAAAATTTGGTGATGGACAAGAAGAAAAATATTGAAATCGTTTAGATCTATGATACCATAATACAATATAAATATGGTGAATAAATATACTATCGATACTCATCATATAATTTGAATTATTTCTTATGTATATGGAATATGTTTCATTAATTAATAGTCTTTTAACTTAGTTTCTTAGTGATGAAGTAACCTAAAATTTGGTGATGGAGAAGAAGAAAAATATTGAAATTGTTTACATATATTATACCATAGAACAATATGAATATGGTGAATAAATATACTATCGAGACTCAATTTGAATTATTTCCAATGTACATGGAATATGTGTCTTTAATTAATAGTCTTTTAACTTAGTTTCTTATTGATAAAGTAACGTAAAATTTGGTGATGGAGAAGAAGAAAAATATTGAAATCATTTACATCTATGATACCATAATATAATATGAATATGGTGAATAAATATACTATCGAGACTCATTATGTAATTTGAATTATTTCCAATGTACATGGAATATGTGTCATTAAATAATAGTCTTTTAACTTAGTTTCTTAGTGATGAAGTAACCTAAAATTTGGTGATGGAGAAGAAGAAAAATATTGAAATCATTTACATATATTATACCATAATACAATATGAATATGGTGAATAAATATACTATCGAGACTCATTATGTAATTTGAATTATTTCCAATGTACATGGAATATGTGTCATTAAATAATAGTCTTTTAACTTAGTTTCTTAGTGATGAAGTAACCTAAAATTTGGTGATTGAGAAGAAGAAAAATATTGAAATTGTTTACATATATTATACCATAATACAATATGAATATGGTGAATAAATATACTATAGAGACTCATTATATAATTTGAATTATTTCCAATGTACATGGAATATGTGTCATTAATTAATAGTCTTTTAACTTAGTTTCTTAGTGATGAAGTTACCTAAAATTTGGTGATGGAGAAGAAGAAAAATATTGAAATCATTTACATCTATGATACCATAATACAATATGAATATGGTGAATATATATACTATCGAGACTAATTATATAATTTGAATTATTTCTAATGTATATGGAATATGTGTCATTAATTAATAGTCTTTTAACTTAGTTTCTTAGTGATAAAGTAACCTAAAATTTGGTGATGGACAAGAAGAAAAATATTGAAATCGTTTAGATCTATGATACCATAATAGAATATAAATATGGTGAATAAATTTACTATCGAGACTCATCATATAATTTGAATTATTTCCAATGTATATGGAATATGTTTCATTTATTAATAGTCTTTTAACTTAGTTTCTTAGTGATGAAGTAACCTAAATTTTGTGATGGAGAATAAGAAAAATATTGAAATTGTTTACAGATCTTATACCATAATACAATAAGAATATGGTGAATAAATATACTATCAAGACTCATTATATAATTTGAATTATTTCCAATGTACATGGAATATGTGTCATTAATTAATAGTCTTTTAACTTAGTTTCTTAGTGATGAAGTTACCTAAAATTTGGTGATGGAGAAGAGGAAAAATATTGAAATCATTTACATTTATGATACCATAATACAATATGAATATGATGAATATATATACTATCGAGACTAATTATATAATTTGAATTATTTCTAATGTATATGGAATATGTGTCATTAATTAATAGTCTTTTAACTTAGTTTCTTAGTGATGAAGTAACATAAAATTCGGTGACGGGGAAGAAGAAAAATGTTGAAATTGTTTACATCTATTATGTCATAATACAATATGAATATGGTGAATAAATATACTATCGAGACTCATTATATAATTTGAATTATTTCCAATGTATATGGAATATGTGTCATTAATTAATAGTCTTTTAACTTAGTATCTTTGTGAACAAGTAACCTAAAATTTGGTGATGGACAAGAAGAAAAATATTGAAATCGTTTAGATCTATGATACCATAATACAATATAAATATGGTGAATAAATATACTATCGAGACTCATCATATAATTTGAATTATTACCAATGTATATAAAATATGTGTCATTAATTAATAGTCTTTTAACCTAGTTTCTTAGTGATGAAGTAACCTAAAATTTGGTGATGGAGAAGAAGAAAAATATTGAAATTGTTTACATATATTATACCATAATACAATATGAATATGGTGAATAAATATACTATCGAGACTCATTATATAATTTGAATTATTTCCAATGTACATGGAATATGTGTCATTAATTAATAGTCTTTTAACTTAGTTTCTTAGTGATGAAGTTACCTAAAATTTGGTGATGGAGAAGAGGAAAAATATTGAAATCATTTACATCTATGATACCATAATACAATATAAATATGGTGAATATATATACTATCGAGACTAATTATATAATTTGAATTATTTCTAATGTATATGGAATATGTGTCATTAATTAATAGTCTTTTAACATAGTTTCTTAGTGATGAAGTAACATAAAATTCGGTGACGGGGAAGAAGAAAAATGTTGAAATTGTTTACATCTATTATGTCATAATACAATATGAATATGGTGAATAAATATGCTATAAAGACTCATTATATAATTTGAATTATTTCCAATGTATATGGAATATGTGTCATTAATTAATAGTCTTTTAACTTAGTATCTTTGTGAACAAGTAACCTAAAATTTGGTGATGGACAAGAAGAAAAATATTGAAATCGTTTAGATCTATGATACCATAATACAATATAAATATGGTGAATAAATATACTATCGAGACTCATCATATAATTTGAATTATTTCCAATGTATATGGAATATGTGTCATTAATTAATAGTCTTTTAACCTAGTTTCTTAGTGATGAAGTAACCTAAAATTTGGTGATGGAGAAGAAGAAAAATATTGAAATTGTTTACATATATTATACCATAATACAATATGAATATGGTGAATAAATATACTATCGAGACTCATTATATAATTTGAATTATTTCCAATGTACATGGAATATGTGTCATTAATTAATAGTCTTTTAACTTAGTTTCTTAGTGATGAAGTTACCTAAAATTTGGTGATGGAGAAGAGGAAAAATATTGAAATCATTTACATCTATGATACCATAATACAATATGAATATGGTGAATATATATACTATCGAGACTAATTATATAATTTGAATGATTTCTAATGTATATGGAATATGTGTCATTAATTAATAGTCTTTTAACATAGTTTCTTAGTGATGAAGTAACATAAAATTCGGTGACGGGGAAGAAGAAAAATGTTGAAATTGTTTACATCTATTATGTCATAATACAATATGAATATGCTGAATAAATATGCTATAGAGACTCATTATATAATTTGAATTATTTCCAATGTATATGGAATATGTGTCATTAATTAATAGTCTTTTAACTTAGTATCTTTGTGAACAAGTAACCTAAAATTTGGTGATGGACAAGAAGAAAAATATTGAAATCGTTTAGATCTATGATACCATAATACAATATAAATATGGTGAATAAATATACTATCGAGACTCATCATATAATTTGAATTATTTCCAATGTATATGGAATATGTGTCATTAATTAATAGTCTTTTAACCTAATTTCTTAGTGATGAAGTAACCTAAAATTTGGTGATGGAGAAGAACAAAAATATTGAAATTGTTTACATATATTATACCATAATACAATATGAATATGGTGAATAAATATACTATCGAGACTCATTATATAATTTGAATTATTTCCAATGTACATGGAATATGTGTCATTAATTAATAGTCTTTTAACTTAGTTTCTTAGTGATGAAGTTACCTAAAATTTGGTGATGGAGAAGAGGAAAAATATTGAAATCATTTACATCTATGATACCATAATACAATATAAATATGGTGAATATATATACTATCGAGACTAATTATATAATTTGAATTATTTCTAATGTATATGGAATATGTGTCATTAATTAATAGTCTTTTAACATAGTTTCTTAGTGATGAAGTAACATAAAATTCGGTGACGGGGAAGAAGAAAAATGTTGAAATTGTTTACATCTATTATGTCATAATACAATATGAATATGGTGAATAAATATGCTATAGAGACTCATTATATAATTTGAATTATTTCCAATGTATATGGAATATGTGTCATTAATTAATTGTCTTTTAACTTAGTATCTTTGTGAACAAGTAACCTAAAATTTGGTGATGGACAAGAAGAAAAATATTGAAATCGTTTAGATCTATGATACCATAATACAATATAAATATGGTGAATAAATATACTATCGAGACTCATCATATAATTTGAATTATTTCCAATGTATATGGAATATGTGTCATTAATTAATAGTCTTTTAACTTAGTTTCTTAGTGATGAAGTAACCTAAAATTTGGTGATGGAGAAGAAGAAAAATATTTAAATTGTTTACATATATTATACCATAATACAATATGAATATGGTGAATAAATATACTATCGAGACTCATTATATAATTTGAATTATTTCCAATGTACATGGAATATGTGTCATTAATTAATAGTCTTTTAACTTAGTTTCTTAGTGATGAAGTTACCTAAAATTTGGTGATGGAGAAGAGGAAAAATATTGAAATCATTTACATCTATGATACCATAATACAATATGAATATGGTGAATATATATACTATCGAGACTAATTATATAATTTGAATTATTTCTAATGTATATGGAATATGTGTCATTAATTAATAGTCTTTTAACATAGTTTCTTAGTGATGAAGTAACATAAAATTCGGTGACGGGGAAGAAGAAAAATGTTGAAATTGTTTACATCTATTATGTCATAATACAATATGAATATGGTGAATAAATATGCTATAGAGACTCATTATATAATTTGAATTATTTCCAATGTATATGGAATATGTGTCATTAATTAATAGTCTTTTAACTTAGTATCTTTGTGAACAAGTAACCTAAAATTTGGTGATGGACAAGAAGAAAAATATTGAAATCGTTTAGATCTATGATACTATAATACAATATAAATATGGTGAATAAATATTCTATCGAGACTCATCATATAATTTGAATTATTTCCAATGTATATGGAATATGTGTCATTAATTAATAGTCTTTTAACCTAATTTCTTAGTGATGAAGTAACCTAAAATTTGGTGATGGAGAAGAACAAAAATATTGAAATTGTTTACATATATTATACCATAATACAATATGAATATGGTGAATAAATATACTATCGAGACTCATTATATAATTTGAATTATTTCCAATGTACATGGGATATGTGTCATTAATTAATAGTCTTTTAACTTAGTTTCTTAGTGATGAAGTTACCTAAAATTTGGTGATGGAGAAGAGGAAAAATATTGAAATCATTTACATTTATGATACCATAATACAATATGAATATGGTGAATATATATACTATCGAGACTAATTATATAATTTGAATTATTTCTAATGTATATGGAATATGTGTCATTAATTAATAGTCTTTTAACTTAGTTTCTTAGTGATGAAGTAACATAAAATTCGGTGACGGGGAAGAAGAAAAATGTTGAAATTGTTTACATCTATTATGTCATAATACAATATGAATATGGTGAATAAATATACTATCGAGACTCATTATATAATTTGAATTATTTCCAATGTATATGGAATATGTGTCATTAATTAATTGTCTTTTAACTTAGTATCTTTGTGAACAAGTAACCTAAAATTTGGTGATGGACAAGAAGAAAAATATTGAAATCGTTTAGATCTATGATACCATAATACAATATAAATATGGTGAATAAATATACTATCGAGACTCATCATATAATTTGAATTATTTCCAATGTATACGGAATATGTGTCATTAATTAATAGTCTTTTAACCTAGTTTCTTAGTGATGAAGTAACCTAAAATTTGGTGATGGAGAAGAAGAAAAATATTGAAATTGTTTACATATATTATACCATAATACAATATGAATATGGTGAATAAATATACTATCGAGACTCATTATATAATTTGAATTATTTCCAATGTACATGGAATATGTGTCATTAATTAATTGTCTTTTAACTTAGTTTCTTAGTGATGAAGTTACCTAAAATTTGGTGATGGAGAAGAGGAAAAATATTGAAATCATTTACATCTATGATACCATAATACAATATGAATATGGTGAATATATATACTATCGAGACTAATTATATAATTTGAATTATTTCTAATGTATATGGAATATGTGTCATTAATTAATAGTCTTTTAACTTAGTTTCTTAGTGATGAAGTAACATAAAATTCGGTGACGGGGAAGAAGAAAAATGTTGAAATTGTTTACATCTATTATGTCATAATACAATATGAATATGGTGAATAAATATACTATAGAGACTCATTATATAATTTGAATTATTTCCAATGTATATGGAATATGTGTCATTAATTAATAGTCTATTAACTTAGTATCTTTGTGAACAAGTAACCTAAAATTTGGTGATGGACAAAAAGAAAAATATTGAAATCGTTTAGATCTATGATACCATAATACAATATAAATATGGTGAATAAATATACTATCGAGACTCATCATATAATTTGAATTATTTCCAATGTATATGGAATATGTGTCATTAATTAATAGTCTTTTAACCTAGTTTCTTAGTGATGAAGTAACCTAAAATTTGGTGATGGAGAAGAAGAAAAATATTGAAATTGTTTACATATATTATACCATAATACAATATTAATATGGTGAATAAATATACTATCGAGACTCATTATATAATTTGAATTATTTCCAATGTACATGGAATATGTGTCATTAATTAATAGTCTTTTAACTTAGTTTCTTAGTGATGAAGTAACCTAAAATTTTGTGATAGAGAAGAAAAAAAATATTGAAATCATTTACATCTATGATACCATAATACAATATGAATATGGTGAATATATATACTATCGAGACTCATTATATAATTTGAATTATTACCAATGTACATGGAATATGTGTCATTAAATAATAGTCTTTTAACTTAGTTTCTTAGTGATGAAGTAACCTAAAATTTGGTGATGGAGAAGAAGAAAAATATTGAAATTGTTTACATATATTATACCATAATACAATATGAATATGGTGAATAAATATACTATCGAGACTCATTATATAATTTGAATTATTTCTAATTTATATGGAATATGTTTCATTAATTAATAGTCTTTTAACTTAGTTTCTCGGTTAAGAAGTAACCTAAAATTTGATGATGAAAAAGAAGAAAAATATTGAAATTGTTTACATCTATTATACCATAATACAATATAAATATAGATAATAAATGTACTATCGAGACTCATTATATACTTTGAATTATTACCAATGTATATGAATTAAGTGTCATTAATTAATAGTCTTTTAACTTAGTTTCTTGGTGATGAAGTAACCTTAAATTTGGTGATGGAGAAGAAGAAAAATATTGAAGTCGTTTACATCTATGATACCATAATACAATATGAATATGGTGAATAAATATACTATCGAGACTCAATATATAATTTGAATTATTTCCAATGTATATGGAATATGTGTCATTAATTAATAGTCTTTTAACTTAGTTTATTAGTGATAAAGTAACCTAAAATTCAGTGACGGAGAAGAAGAAAAATGTTGAAATTGTTTACATCTATTATATCATAATACAATATGAATATGGTGAATAAATATACTATCGAGACTCATTATATAATTTGAATTATTACCAATGTATATGAAATATGTTTCATTTATTAATAGTCTTTTAACTTAGTTTCTTAGTGATGAAGTAACCTAAAATTTGGTGATGAAGAAGAAGAAAAATATTGAAATTGTATACATAAATTATACTATAATACAATATGAATATGGTGAACAAATATACTATCGAGACTCATTATATAGTTTGAATTATTTCCAATGTACATGGAATATGTGTCGTTAATTAATAGTCTTTTAACTTAGTTTCTTAGTGATGAAGTAACCTAAAATTTGGTGATGGAGAAGAAGAAAAATATTGAATTCGTTTACATCTATGATACCATAATACAATATGAATATGGTGAATATATATACTATCGAGACTCATTATATAATTTTAATTATTTCCAATGTACATGGAATATGTGTCATTAAATAATAGTCTTTAACTTAGTTTCTTAGTGATGAAGTAACCTAAAATTTGGTGATGGAGAAGAAGAAAAATATTGAAATTGTTTACATATATTATACCATAGAACAATATGAATATGGTGAATAAATATACTATCGAGACTCAATTTGAATTATTTCCAATGTACATGGAATATGTGTCTTTAATTAATAGTCTTTTAACTTAGTTTCTTATTGATAAAGTAACGTAAAATTTGGTGATGGAGAAGAAGAAAAATATTGAAATCATTTACATCTATGATACCATAATATAATATGAATATGGTGAATAAATATACTATCGAGACTCATTATGTAATTTGAATTATTTCCAATGTACATGGAATATGTGTTATTAAATAATAGTCTTTTAACTTAGTTTCTTAGTGATGAAGTAACCTAAAATTTGGTGATGGAGAAGAAGAAAAATATTGAAATCATTTACATATATTATACCATAATACAATATGAATATGGTGAATAAATATACTATCGAGACTCATTATGTAATTTGAATTATTTCCAATGTACATGGAATATGTGTCATTAAATAATAGTCTTTTAACTTAGTTTCTTAGTGATGAAGTAACCTAAAATTTGGTGATTGAGAAGAAGACAAATATTCAAATTGTTTACATATATTATACCATAATACAATATGAATATGGTGAATAAATATACTATAGAGACTCATTATATAATTTGAATTATTTCCAATGTACATGGAATATGTGTCATTAATTAATAGTCTTTTAACTTAGTTTCTTAGTGATGAAGTTACCTAAAATTTGGTGATGGAGAAGAAGAAAAATATTGAAATCATTTACATCTATGATACCATAATACAATATGAATATGGTGAATATATATACTATCGAGACTAATTATATAATTTGAATTATTTCTAATGTATATGGAATATGTGTCATTAATTAATAGTCTTTTAACTTAGTTTCTTAGTGATAAAGTAACCTAAAATTTGGTGATGGACAAGAAGAAAAATATTGAAATCGTTTAGATCTATGATACCATAATACAATATAAATATGGTGAATAAATTTACTATCGAGACTCATCATATAATTTGAATTATTTCCAATGTATATGGAATATGTTTCATTTATTAATAGTCTTTTAACTTAGTTTCTTAGTGATGAAGTAACCTAAATTTTGTGATGGAGAATAAGAAAAATATTGAAATTGTTTACAGATCTTATACCATAATACAATAAGAATATGGTGAATAAATATACTATCGAGACTCATTATATAATTTGAATTATTTCCAATGTACATGGAATATGTGTCATTAATTAATAGTCTTTTAACTTAGTTTCTTAGTGATGAAGTTACCTAAAATTTGGTGATGGAGAAGAGGAAAAATATTGAAATCATTTACATTTATGATACCATAATACAATATGAATATGATGAATATATATACTATCGAGACTAATTATATAATTTGAATTATTTCTAATGTATATGGAATATGTGTCATTAATTAATAGTCTTTTAACTTAGTTTCTTAGTGATGAAGTAACATAAAATTCGGTGACGGGGAAGAAGAAAAATGTTGAAATTGTTTACATCTATTATGTCATAATACAATATGAATATGGTGAATAAATATACTATCGAGACTCATTATATAATTTGAATTATTTCCAATGTATATGGAATATGTGTCATTAATTAATAGTCTTTTAACTTAGTATCTTTGTGAACAAGTAACCTAAAATTTGGTGATGGACAAGAAGAAAAATATTGAAATCGTTTAGATCTATGATACCATAATACAATATAAATATGGTGAATAAATATACTATCGAGACTCATCATATAATTTGAATTATTACCAATGTATATAAAATATGTGTCATTAATTAATAGTCTTTTAACCTAGTTTCTTAGTGATGAAGTAACCTAAAATTTGGTGATGGAGAAGAAGAAAAATATTGAAATTGTTTACATATATTATACCATAATACAATATGAATATGGTGAATAAATATACTATCGAGACTCATTATATAATTTGAATTATTTCCAATGTACATGGAATATGTGTCATTAATTAATAGTCTTTTAACTTAGTTTCTTAGTGATGAAGTTACCTAAAATTTGGTGATGGAGAAGAGGAAAAATATTGAAATCATTTACATCTATGATACCATAATACAATATAAATATGGTGAATATATATACTATCGAGACTAATTATATAATTTGAATTATTTCTAATGTATATGGAATATGTGTCATTAATTAATAGTCTTTTAACATAGTTTCTTAGTGATGAAGTAACATAAAATTCGGTGACGGGGAAGAAGAAAAATGTTGAAATTGTTTACATCTATTATGTCATAATACAATATGAATATGGTGAATAAATATGCTATAGAGACTCATTATATAATTTGAATTATTTCCAATGTATATGAAATATGTGTCATTAATTAATAGTCTTTTAACTTAGTATCTTTGTGAACAAGTAACCTAAAATTTGGTGATGGACAAGAAGAAAAATATTGAAATCGTTTAGATCTATGATACCATAATACAATATAAATATGGTGAATAAATATACTATCGAGACTCATCATATAATTTGAATTATTTCCAATGTATATGGAATATGTGTCATTAATTAATAGTCTTTTAACCTAATTTCTTAGTGATGAAGTAACCTAAAATTTGGTGATGGAGAAGAACAAAAATATTGAAATTGTTTACATATATTATACCATAATACAATATGAATATGGTGAATAAATATACTATCGAGAATCATTATATAATTTGAATTATTTCCAATGTACATGGAATATGTGTCATTAATTAATAGTCTTTTAACTTAGTTTCTTAGTGATGAAGTTACCTAAAATTTGGTGATGGAGAAGAGGAAAAATATTGAAATCATTTACATTTATGATACCATAATACAATATGAATATGGTGAATATATATACTATCGAGACTAATTATATAATTTGAATTATTTCTAATGTATATGGAATATGTGTCATTAATTATTAGTCTTTTAACTTAGTTTCTTAGTGATGAAGTAACATAAAATTCGGTGACGGGGAAGAAGAAAAATGTTGAAATTGTTTACATCTATTATGTCATAATACAATATGAATATGGTGAATTAAGATACTATCGAGACTCATTATATAATTTGAATTATTTCCAATGTATATGGAATATGTGTCATTAATTAATTGTCTTTTAACTTAGTATCTTTGTGAACAAGTAACCTAAAATTTGGTGATGGACAAGAAGAAAAATATTGAAATCGTTTAGATCTATGATACCATAATACAATATAAATATGGTGAATAAATATACTATCGAGACTCATCATATAATTTGAATTATTTCCAATGTATATGGAATATGTGTCATTAATTAATAGTCTTTTAACCTAGTTTCTTAGTGATGAAGTAACCTAAAATTTGGTGATGGAGAAGAAGAAAAATATTGAAATTGTTTACATATATTATACCATAATACAATATGAATATGGTGAATAAATATACTATCGAGACTCATTATATAATTTGAATTATTTCCAATGTACATGGAATATGTGTCATTAATTAATAGTCTTTTAACTTAGTTTCTTAGTGATGAAGTTACCTAAAATTTTGTGATGGAGAAGAGGAAAAATATTGAAATCATTTACATCTATGATACCATAATACAATATGAATATGGTGAATATATATACTATCGAGACTAATTATATAATTTGAATGATTTCTAATGTATATGGAATATGTGTCATTAATTAATAGTCTTTTAACATAGTTTCTTAGTGATGAAGTAACATAAAATTCGGTGACGGGGAAGAAGAAAAATGTTGAAATTGTTTACATCTATTATGTCATAATACAATATGAATATGGTGAATAAATATGCTATAGAGACTCATTATATAATTTGAATTATTTCCAATGTATATGGAATATGTGTCATTAATTAATAGTCTTTTAACTTAGTATCTTTGTGAACAAGTAACCTAAAATTTGGTGATGGACAAGAAGAAAAATATTGAAATCGTTTAGATCTATGATACCATAATACAATATAAATATGGTGAATAAATATACTATCGAGACTCATCATATAATTTGAATTATTTCCAATGTATATGGAATATGTGTCATTAATTAATAGTCTTTTAACCTAATTTCTTAGTGATGAAGTAACCTAAAATTTGGTGATGGAGAAGAACAAAAATATTGAAATTGTTTACATATATTATACCATAATACAATATGAATATGGTGAATAAATATACTATCGAGACTCATTATATAATTTGAATTATTTCCAATGTACATGGAATATGTGTCATTAATTAATAGTCTTTTAACTTAGTTTCTTAGTGATGAAGTTACCTAAAATTTGGTGATGGAGAAGAGGAAAAATATTGAAATCATTTACATCTATGATACCATAATACAATATAAATATGGTGAATATATATACTATCGAGACTAATTATATAATTTGAATTATTTCTAATGTATATGGAATATGTGTCATTAATTAATAGTCTTTTAACATAGTTTCTTAGTGATGAAGTAACATAAAATTCGGTGACGGGGAAGAAGAAAACTGTTGAAATTGTTTACATCTATTATGTCATAATACAATATGAATATGGTGAATAAATATGCTATAGAGACTCATTATATAATTTGAATTATTTCCAATGTATATGGAATATGTGTCATTAATTAATTGTCTTTTAACTTAGTATCTTTGTGAACAAGTAACCTAAAATTTGGTGATGGACAAGAAGAAAAATATTGAAATCGTTTAGATCTATGATACCATAATACAATATAAATATGGTGAATAAATATACTATCGAGACTCATCATATAATTTGAATTATTTCCAATGTATATGGAATATGTGTCATTAATTAATAGTCTTTTAACTTAGTTTCTTAGTGATGAAGTAACCTAAAATTTGGTGATGGAGAAGAAGAAAAATATTTAAATTGTTTACATATATTATACCATAATACAATATGAATATGGTGAATAAATATACTATCGAGACTCATTATATAATTTGAATTATTTCCAATGTACATGGAATATGTGTCATTAATTAATAGTCTTTTAACTTAGTTTCTTAGTGATGAAGTTACCTAAAATTTGGTGATGGAGAAGAGGAAAAATATTGAAATCATTTACATCTATGATACCATAATAAAATATGAATATGGTGAATATATATACTATCGAGACTAATTATATAATTTGAATTATTTCTAATGTATATGGAATATGTGTCATTAATTAATAGTCTTTTAACATAGTTTCTTAGTGATGAAGTAACATAAAATTCGGTGACGGGGAAGAAGAAAAATGTTGAAATTGTTTACATCTATTATGTCATAATACAATATGAATATGGTGAATAAATATGCTATAGAGACTCATTATATAATTTGAATTATTTCCAATGTATATGGAATATGTGTCATTAATTAATAGTCTTTTAACTTAGTATCTTTGTGAACAAGTAACCTAAAATTTGGTGATGGACAAGAAGAAAAATATTGAAATCGTTTAGATCTA
This sequence comes from Vicia faba, assembly GCA_948472305.1. Classification (NCBI taxonomy): domain Eukaryota; kingdom Viridiplantae; phylum Streptophyta; class Magnoliopsida; order Fabales; family Fabaceae; genus Vicia; species Vicia faba. The sequence goes on from CATIWC010000942.1 coordinate 107,821, forward strand.
TGATACTATAATACAATATAAATATGGTGAATAAATATTCTATCGAGACTCATCATATAATTTGAATTATTTCCAATGTATATGGAATATGTGTCATTAATTAATAGTCTTTTAACCTAATTTCTTAGTGATGAAGTAACCTAAAATTTGGTGATGGAGAAGAACAAAAATATTGAAATTGTTTACATATATTATACCATAATACAATATGAATATGGTGAATAAATATACTATCGAGACTCATTATATAATTTGAATTATTTCCAATGTACATGGGATATGTGTCATTAATTAATAGTCTTTTAACTTAGTTTCTTAGTGATGAAGTTACCTAAAATTTGGTGATGGAGAAGAGGAAAAATATTGAAATCATTTACATTTATGATACCATAATACAATATGAATATGGTGAATATATATACTATCGAGACTAATTATATAATTTGAATTATTTCTAATGTATATGGAATATGTGTCATTAATTAATAGTCTTTTAACTTAGTTTCTTAGTGATGAAGTAACATAAAATTCGGTGACGGGGAAGAAGAAAAATGTTGAAATTGTTTACATCTATTATGTCATAATACAATATGAATATGGTGAATAAATATACTATCGAGACTCATTATATAATTTGAATTATTTCCAATGTATATGGAATATGTGTCATTAATTAATTGTCTTTTAACTTAGTATCTTTGTGAACAAGTAACCTAAAATTTGGTGATGGACAAGAAGAAAAATATTGAAATCGTTTAGATCTATGATACCATAATACAATATAAATATGGTGAATAAATATACTATCGAGACTCATCATATAATTTGAATTATTTCCAATGTATACGGAATATGTGTCATTAATTAATAGTCTTTTAACCTAGTTTCTTAGTGATGAAGTAACCTAAAATTTGGTTATGGAGAAGAAGAAAAATATTGAAATTGTTTACATATATTATACCATAATACAATATGAATATGGTGAATAAATATACTATCGAGACTCATTATATAATTTGAATTATTTCCAATGTACATGGAATATGTGTCATTAATTAATAGTCTTTTAACTTAGTTTCTTAGTGATGAAGTTACCTAAAATTTGGTGATGGAGAAGAGGAAAAATATTGAAATCATTTACATCTATGATACCATAATACAATATGAATATGGTGAATATATATACTATCGAGACTAATTATATAATTTGAATTATTTCTAATGTATATGGAATATGTGTCATTAATTAATAGTCTTTTAACTTAGTTTCTTAGTGATGAAGTAACATAAAATTCGGTGACGGGGAAGAAGAAAAATGTTGAAATTGTTTACATCTATTATGTCATAATACAATATGAATATGGTGAATAAATATACTATAGAGACTCATTATATAATTTGAATTATTTCCAATGTATATGGAATATGTGTCATTAATTAATAGTCTATTAACTTAGTATCTTTGTGAACAAGTAACCTAAAATTTGGTGATGGACAAGAAGAAAAATATTGAAATCGTTTAGATCTATGATACCATAATACAATATAAATATGGTGAATAAATATACTATCGAGACTCATCATATAATTTGAATTATTTCCAATGTATATGGAATATGTGTCATTAATTAATAGTCTTTTAACCTAGTTTCTTAGTGATGAAGTAACCTAAAATTTGGTGATGGAGAAGAAGAAAAATATTGAAATTGTTTACATATATTATACCATAATACAATATTAATATGGTGAATAAATATACTATCGAGACTCATTATATAATTTGAATTATTTCCAATGTACATGGAATATGTGTCATTAATTAATAGTCTTTTAACTTAGTTTCTTAGTGATGAAGTAACCTAAAATTTTGTGATAGAGAAGAAAAAAAATATTGAAATCATTTACATCTATGATACCATAATACAATATGAATATGGTGAATATATATACTATCGAGACTCATTATATAATTTGAATTATTACCAATGTACATGGAATATGTGTCATTAAATAATAGTCTTTTAACTTAGTTTCTTAGTGATGAAGTAACCTAAAATTTGGTGATGGAGAAGAAGAAAAATATTGAAATTGTTTACATATATTATACCATAATACAATATGAATATGGTGAATAAATATACTATCGAGACTCATTATATAATTTGAATTATTTCTAATTTATATGGAATATGTTTCATTAATTAATAGTCTTTTAACTTAGTTTCTCGGTTAAGAAGTAACCTAAAATTTGATGATGAAAAAGAAGAAAAATATTGAAATTGTTTACATCTATTATACCATAATACAATATAAATATAGATAATAAATGTACTATCGAGACTCATTATATACTTTGAATTATTACCAATGTATATGAATTAAGTGTCATTAATTAATAGTCTTTTAACTTAGTTTCTTGGTGATGAAGTAACCTTAAATTTGGTGATGGAGAAGAAGAAAAATATTGAAGTCGTTTACATCTATGATACCATAATACAATATGAATATGGTGAATAAATATACTATCGAGACTCAATATATAATTTGAATTATTTCCAATGTATATGGAATATGTGTCATTAATTAATAGTCTTTTAACTTAGTTTATTAGTGATAAAGTAACCTAAAATTCGGTGACGGAGAAGAAGAAAAATGTTGAAATTGTTTACATCTATTATATCATAATACAATATGAATATGGTGAATAAATATACTATCGAGACTCATTATATAATTTGAATTATTACCAATGTATATGAAATATGTTTCATTTATTAATAGTCTTTTAACTTAGTTTCTTAGTGATGAAGTAACCTAAAATTTGGTGATGAAGAAGAAGAAAAATATTGAAATTGTATACATAAATTATACTATAATAGAATATGAATATGGTGAACAAATATACTATCGAGACTCATTATATAGTTTGAATTATTTCCAATGTACATGGAATATGTGTCGTTAATTAATAGTCTTTTAACTTAGTTTCTTAGTGATGAAGTAACCTAAAATTTGGTGATGGAGAAGAAGAAAAATATTGAATTCGTTTACATCTATGATACCATAATACAATATGAATATGGTGAATATATATACTATCGAGACTCATTATATAATTTTAATTATTTCCAATGTACATGGAATATGTGTCATTAAATAATAGTCTTTAACTTAGTTTCTTAGTGATGAAGTAACCTAAAATTTGGTGACGGAGAAGAAGAAAAATATTGAAATTGTTTACATATATTATACCATAATACAATATGAATATGGTGAATAAATATACTATAGAGACTCATTATATAATTTGAATTATTTCCAATGTATATGGAATATGTGTCATTAATTAATAGTCCTTTAACTTAGTTTCTTAGTGATGAATTTACCAAAAATTTGGTGATGGAGAAGAAGAAAAATATTGAAATCGTTTACATCTATGATACCATAATACAATATGAATATGGTGAATAAATATACTATCGAGGCTCATTATATAATTTGAATTATTTCTAATTTATATGGAATATATTTCATTAATTAATAGTCTTTTAACTTAGTTTCTTGGTGAAGAAGTAACCTAAAATTTGATGATGAAAAAGAAGAAAAATATTGAAATTGTTTACATCTATTATACCATAATACAATATAAATATAGAGAATAAATGTACTGTCGAGACTCATTATATACTTTGAATTATTACCAATGTATATGAATTCAGTGTCATTAATTAATAGTCTTTTAACTTAGTTTCTTGGTGATGAAGTAACCTTAAATTTGGTGATGGAGAAGAAGAAAAATATTGAAGTCGTTTACATCTATGATACCGTAATACAATATGAATATGGTGAATAAATATACTATCGAGACTCAATATATAATTTGAATTATTTCCAATGTATATGGAATATGTGTCATTAATTAATAGTGTTTTAACTTAGTTTCTTAATGATTAAGTAACCTAAAATTCGGTGACGGAGAAGAAGAAAAATGTTGAAATTGTTTACATCTATTATATCATAATACAATATGAATATGGTGAATAAATATACTATCGAGACTCATTATATAATTTGAATTATTACCGATGTATATAAAACATGTGTCATTAATTAATAGTCTTTTAACTTAGTATCTTGGTGAACAAGTAACCTAAAATTTGGTGATGGAGAAGAAGAAAAATATTGAAATTGTTTACATCTATTATACCATAATACAATATGAATATGGTGAATAAATATAATATCGAGACTCATTATATACTTTGAATTATTACCAATTTATATGAAATATGTGTCATTAATTAATAGTCTTTTAACTTAGTATCTTGGTGATGAAGTAACCTTAAATTTGGTGATGGAGAAGAAGAAAAATATTAAAATCGTTTACATCTATGATACCATAATACAATATGAATATGGTGAATAAATATACTATCGAGACTCATAGTATAATTTGAATTATTTCCAATGTATATGGAATATGTTTCATTAATTAATAGTCTTTTAACTTAGTTTCTTAGTGATGAAGTAACCTAAAATTTGATGATGGAGAAGAAGAAAAATATTAAAATTGTTTACATAAATTATACCATAATATAATATGAATATGGTGTATAAATATACTATCGAGACTCATTATATAATTTGAGTTATTTCCAATGTACATGGAATATGTGTCATTAATTAATAGTCTTTTAACTTAATTTCTTAGTAATGAAGTAACATAAAATTTGGTGATAGAGAAGAAGAAAAATATTTAAATTGTTTACATCTATTATACCATAATACAATATGAATATGGTGAATAAATATACTATCGAGACTCATTATATAATTTGAATTATTACCAATGTATATAAAATATGTATCATTAATTAATAGTGTTTTAACTTAGTTTATTGGTGAAGAAGTAACCTAAAATTTGATGATGAAAATGAAGAAAAATATTGAAATTGTTTACATCTATTATACCATAATACAATATGAATATGGTGAATAAATATACTATCGAGACCCATTATATACTTTGAATTATTACTAATTTATATGAAATATGTGTCATTAATTAATAGTCTTTTAACTTAGTTTCTTGGTGATGACGTATCCTAAAATTTGGTGATGGAGAAGAAGAAAAATATTGAAATCGTTTACATCTATGATACCATAATACAATATGAATATGGTGAATAAATATACTATCGATACTCATCATATAATTTGAATTATTTCCTATGTATATGGAATATGTTTTATTAATTAATAGTCTTTTAACTTAGTTTCTTAGTGATGAAGTAACCTAAAATTTGGTGATGGAGAAAAAGAAAAATATTGTAATTGTTTACATATATTATACCATAATACAATATGAATATGGTGAATAAATATACTATCGAGACTCATTATATAATTTGAATTATTTCCAACGTACATGGAATATGTGTCTTTAAATAATAGTCTTTTAACTTAGTTTCTTAGTGATGAATTAACCTAAAATTTGGTGATGGAGAAGAAGAAAAATATTGAAATTGTTTACATCTATGATACCATAATACAATATGAATATGGTGAATAAATATACTATCGAGACTCATAATATAATTTGAATTATTACCAATGTATATAAAATATTTGTCATTAATTAATAGTCTTTTAACTTAGTTTCTTGGTGAAGAAGTAACCTAAAATTTGATGATGAAAAAGAAGAAAAATATTGAAATTGTTTATATCTATTATACCATAATACAATATGAATATGGTGAATAAATATAATATCGAGACTCATTATATACTTTGAATTATTACCAATTTATATGAAATATGTGTCATTAATTAATAGTCTTTTAACTTAGTATCTTGGTGATGAAGTAACCTTAAATTTGGTGATGGAGAAGAAGAAAAATATTAAAATCGTTTACATCTATGATACCATAATACAATATGAATATGGTGAATAAATATACTATCGAGACTCATAGTATAATTTGAATTATTTCTAATGTATATGGAATATGTGTCATTAATTAATAGTCTTTTAACTTAGTTTCTTAGTGATGAAGTAACATAAAATTCGGTGACGGGGAAGAAGAAAAATGTTGAAATTGTTTACATCTATTATGTCATAATACAATATGAATATGGTGAATAAATATACTATCGAGACTCATTATATAATTTGAATTATTTCCAATGTATATGGAATATGTGTCATTAATTAATAGCCTTTTAACTTAGTATCTTTGTGAACAAGTAACCTAAAATTTGGTGATGGACAAGAAGAAAAATATTGAAATCGTTTAGATCTATGATACCATAATACAATATAAATACGGTGAATAAATATACTATCGAGACTCATCATATAATTTGAATTATTTCCAATGTATATGGAATATGTGTCATTAATTAATAGTCTTTTAACCTAGTTTCTTAGTGATGAAGTAACCTAAAATTTGGTGATGGAGAAGAAGAAAAATATTAAAATTGTTTTACATATATTATACCATAATACAATATGAATATGGTGAATAAATATACTATCGAGACTCATTATATAATTTGAATTATTTCCAATGTACATGGAATATGTGTCATTAATTAATAGTCCTTTTAACTTAGTTTCTTAGTGATGAAGTTACCTAAAATTTGGTGATGGAGAAGAGGAAAAATATTGAAATCATTTACATCTATGATACCATAATACAATATGAATATGGTGGATATATATACTATCGAGACTAATTATATAATTTGAATTATTTCTAATGTATATGGAATATGTGTCATTAATTAATAGTCTTTTAACATAGTTTCTTAGTGATGAAGTAACATAAAATTCGGTGACGGGGAAGAAGAAAAATGTTGAAATTGTTTACAACTATTATGTCATAATACAATATGAATATGGTGAATAAATATGCTATAGAGACTCATTATATAATTTGAATTATTTCCAATGTATATGGAATATGTGTCATTAATTAATAGTCTTTTAACTTAGTATCTTTGTGAACAAGTAACCTAAAATTTGGTGATGGACAAGAAGAAAAATATTGAAATCGTTTAGATTTTATGATACCATAATACAATATAAATATGGTGAATAAATATACTATCGAGACTCATCATATAATTTGAATTATTTCCAATGTATATGGAATATGTGTCATTAATTAATAGTCTTTTAACCTAGTTTCTTAGTGATGAAGTAACCTAAAATTTGGTGATGGAGAAGAACAAAAATATTGAAATTGTTTACATATATTATATCATAATACAATATGAATATGGTGAATAAATATACTATCGAGACTCATTATATAATTTGAATTATTTCCAATGTACATGGAATATGTGTCATTAATTAATAGTCTTTTAACTTAGTTTCTTAGTGATGAAGTTACCTAAAATTTGGTGATGGAGAAGAAGAAAAAATATTGAAATCATTTACATCTATGATACCATAATACAAGATGATAATGGTGAATATATATACTATCGAGACTAATTATATAATTTGAATTGTTTCTAATGTATATGGAATATGTGTCATTAATTAATAGTCTTTTAACTTAGTTTCTTAGTGATGAAGTAACATAAAATTTGGTGATGGAGAAGAAGAAAAATACTGAAATTCTTAAATCTATTATACCATAACACAATATGAATATGGTGAATAAATATACTATCGAGACTCATTATATAATTTGAATTATTTCCAATGTACATGGAATATGTGTCATTAATTAAAAGTCTTTTAACTTTGTTTCTTAGTGATAAAGTAACCTAAAATTCGGTGACGGGGAAGAAGAAAAATGTTGAAATTGTTTACATCTATTATATCATAATACAATATGAATATGGTGAATAAATATACTATCGAGACTCATTATATAATTTGAATTATTACCAATGTATATGAAATATGTGTCATTAATTAATAGTCTTTTAACTTAGTATCTTTGTGAACAAGTAACCTAAAATTTGGTGATGGACAAGAAGAAAAATATTGAAATCGTTTAGATCTATGATACCATAATACAATATAAATATGGTGAATAAATATACTATCGAGACTCATCAGATAATTTGAATTATTTCCAATGTATATGGAATATGTTTCATTTATAAATAGTCTTTTAACGTAGTTTCTTAGTGATGAAAGTAACCTAAAATTTGGTGATGGAGAAGAACAAAAATATTGAAATTGTTTACATATATTATACCATAATACAATATGAATATGGTGAATAAATATACTATCGAGACTCATTATATAATTTGAATTATTTCCAATGTACATGGAATATGTGTCATTAATTAATAGTCTTTTAACTTAATTTCTTAGTGATGAAGTTACCTAAAATTTGGTGATGGAGAAGAAGAAAAATATTGAAATCATTTACATTTATGATACCATAATACAATATGAATATGGTGAATATATATACTATCGAGACTAATTATATAATTTGAATTATTTCTAATGTATATGGAATATGTGTCATTAATTAATAGTCTTTTAACTTAGTTTCTTAGTGATGAAGTAACATAAAATTCGGTGACGGGGAAGAAGAAAAATGTTGAAATTGTTTACATCTATTATGTCATAATACAATATGAATATGGTGAATAAATATACTATCGAGACTCATTATATAATTTGAATTATTTCCAATGTATATGGAATATGTGTCACTAATTAATAGTCTTTTAACTTAGTATCTTTGTGAACAAGTAACCTAAAATTTGGTGATGGACAAGAAGAAAAATATTGAAATCGTTTAGATCTATGATACCATAATACAATATAAATATGGTGAATAAATATACTATCGAGACTCATCATATAATTTGAATTATTTCCAATGTATATGGAATATGTGTCATTAATTAATAGTCTTTTAACCTAGTTTCTTAGTGATGAAGTAACCTAAAATTTGGTGATGGAGAAGAAGAAAAATATTGAAATTGTTTACATATATTATACCATAATACAATATGAATATGGTGAATAAATATACTATCGAGACTCATTATATAATTTGAATTATTTCCAATGTACATGGAATATGTGTCATTAATTAATAGTCTTTTAACTTAGTTTCTTAGTGATGAAGTTACCTAAAATTTGGTGATGGAGAAGAGGAAAAATATTGAAATCATTTACATCTATGATACCATAATATAATAAGAATATGGTGAATATATATACTATCGAGACTAATTATATAATTTGAATTATTTCTAATGTATATGGAATATGTGTCATTAATTAATAGTCTTTTAACTTAGTTTCTTAGTGATGAAGTAACATAAAATTCGGTGACGGGGAAGAAGAAAAATGTTGAAATTGTTAACATCTATTATGTCATAATACAACATGAATATGGTGAATAAATATGCTATTGAGACTCATTATATAATTTGAATTATTTCCAATGTATATGGAATATGTGTCATTAATTAATAGTCTTTTAACTTAGTATCTTTGTGAACAAGTAACCTAAAATTTGGTGATGGACAAGAAGAAAAATATTGAAATCGTTTAGATCTATGATACCATAATACAATATAAATATGGTGAATAAATATAATATCGAGACTCATTATATACTTTGAATTATTACCAATTTATATGAAATATGTGTCATTAATTAATAGTCTTTTAACTTAGTATCTTGGTGATGAAGTAACCTTAAATTTGGTGATGGAGAAGAAGAAAAATATTAAAATCGTTTACATCTATGATACCATAATACAATATGAATATGGTGAATAAATATACTATCGAGACTCATAGTATAATTTGAATTATTTCCAATGTATATGGAATATGTTTCATTAATTAATAGTCTTTTAACTTAGTTTCTTAGTGATGAAGTAACCTAAAATTTGATGATGGAGAAGAAGAAAAATATTAAAATTGTTTACATAAATTATACCATAATATAATATGAATATGGTGTATAAATATACTATCGAGACTCATTATATAATTTGAGTTATTTCCAATGTACATGGAATATGTGTCATTAATTAATAGTCTTTTAACTTAATTTCTTAGTAATGAAGTAACATAAAATTTGGTGATAGAGAAGAAGAAAAATATTTAAATTGTTTACATCTATTATACCATAATACAATATGAATATGGTGAATAAATATACTATCGAGACTCATTATATAATTTGAATTATTACCAATGTATATAAAATATGTATCATTAATTAATAGTGTTTTAACTTAGTTTATTGGTGAAGAAGTAACCTAAAATTTGATGATGAAAATGAAGAAAAATATTGAAATTGTTTACATCTATTATACCATAATACAATATGAATATGGTGAATAAATATACTATCGAGACCCATTATATACTTTGAATTATTACTAATTTATATGAAATATGTGTCATTAATTAATAGTCTTTTAACTTAGTTTCTTGGTGATGACGTATCCTAAAATTTGGTGATGGAGAAGAAGAAAAATATTGAAATCGTTTACATCTATGATACCATAATACAATATGAATATGGTGAATAAATATACTATCGATACTCATCATATAATTTGAATTATTTCCTATGTATATGGAATATGTTTTATTAATTAATAGTCTTTTAACTTAGTTTCTTAGTGATGAAGTAACCTAAAATTTGGTGATGGAGAAAAAGAAAAATATTGTAATTGTTTACATATATTATACCATAATACAATATGAATATGGTGAATAAATATACTATCGAGACTCATTATATAATTTGAATTATTTCCAACGTACATGGAATATGTGTCTTTAAATAATAGTCTTTTAACTTAGTTTCTTAGTGATGAATTAACCTAAAATTTGGTGATGGAGAAGAAGAAAAATATTGAAATTGTTTACATCTATGATACCATAATACAATATGAATATGGTGAATAAATATACTATCGAGACTCATAATATAATTTGAATTATTACCAATGTATATAAAATATTTGTCATTAATTAATAGTCTTTTAACTTAGTTTCTTGGTGAAGAAGTAACCTAAAATTTGATGATGAAAAAGAAGAAAAATATTGAAATTGTTTATATCTATTATACCATAATACAATATGAATATGGTGAATAAATATAATATCGAGACTCATTATATACTTTGAATTATTACCAATTTATATGAAATATGTGTCATTAATTAATAGTCTTTTAACTTAGTATCTTGGTGATGAAGTAACCTTAAATTTGGTGATGGAGAAGAAGAAAAATATTAAAATCGTTTACATCTATGATACCATAATACAATATGAATATGGTGAATAAATATACTATCGAGACTCATAGTATAATTTGAATTATTTCTAATGTATATGGAATATGTGTCATTAATTAATAGTCTTTTAACTTAGTTTCTTAGTGATGAAGTAACATAAAATTCGGTGACGGGGAAGAAGAAAAATGTTGAAATTGTTTACATCTATTATGTCATAATACAATATGAATATGGTGAATAAATATACTATCGAGACTCATTATATAATTTGAATTATTTCCAATGTATATGGAATATGTGTCATTAATTAATAGCCTTTTAACTTAGTATCTTTGTGAACAAGTAACCTAAAATTTGGTGATGGACAAGAAGAAAAATATTGAAATCGTTTAGATCTATGATACCATAATACAATATAAATACGGTGAATAAATATACTATCGAGACTCATCATATAATTTGAATTATTTCCAATGTATATGGAATATGTGTCATTAATTAATAGTCTTTTAACCTAGTTTCTTAGTGATGAAGTAACCTAAATTTGGTGATGGAGAAGAAGAAAAATATTAAAATTGTTTACATATATTATACCATAATACAATATGAATATGGTGAATAAATATACTATCGAGACTCATTATATAATTTGAATTATTTCCAATGTACATGGAATATGTGTCATTAATTAATAGTCTTTTAACTTAGTTTCTTAGTGATGAAGTTACCTAAAATTTGGTGATGGAGAAGAGGAAAAATATTGAAATCATTTACATCTATGATACCATAATACAATATGAATATGGTGGATATATATACTATCGAGACTAATTATATAATTTGAATTATTTCTAATGTATATGGAATATGTGTCATTAATTAATAGTCTTTTAACATAGTTTCTTAGTGATGAAGTAACATAAAATTCGGTGACGGGGAAGAAGAAAAATGTTGAAATTGTTTACAACTATTATGTCATAATACAATATGAATATGGTGAATAAATATGCTATAGAGACTCATTATATAATTTGAATTATTTCCAATGTATATGGAATATGTGTCATTAATTAATAGTCTTTTAACTTAGTATCTTTGTGAACAAGTAACCTAAAATTTGGTGATGGACAAGAAGAAAAATATTGAAATCGTTTAGATTTATGATACCATAATACAATATAAATATGGTGAATAAATATACTATCGAGACTCATCATATAATTTGAATTATTTCCAATGTATATGGAATATGTGTCATTAATTAATAGTCTTTTAACCTAGTTTCTTAGTGATGAAGTAACCTAAAATTTGGTGATGGAGAAGAACAAAAATATTGAAATTGTTTACATATATTATACCATAATACAATATGAATATGGTGAATAAATATACTATCGAGACTCATTATATAATTTGAATTATTTCCAATGTACATGGAATATGTGTCATTAATTAATAGTCTTTTAACTTAGTTTCTTAGTGATGAAGTTACCTAAAATTTGGTGATGGAGAAGAAGAAAAATATTGAAATCATTTACATCTATGATACCATAATACAAGATGATAATGGTGAATATATATACTATCGAGACTAATTATATAATTTGAATTGTTTCTAATGTATATGGAATATGTGTCATTAATTAATAGTCTTTTAACTTAGTTTCTTAGTGATGAAGTAACATAAAATTTGGTGATGGAGAAGAAGAAAAATACTGAAATTCTTAAATCTATTATACCATAACACAATATGAATATGGTGAATAAATATACTATCGAGACTCATTATATAATTTGAATTATTTCCAATGTACATGGAATATGTGTCATTAATTAAAAGTCTTTTAACTTTGTTTCTTAGTGATAAAGTAACCTAAAATTCGGTGACGGGGAAGAAGAAAAATGTTGAAATTGTTTACATCTATTATATCATAATACAATATGAATATGGTGAATAAATATACTATCGAGACTCATTATATAATTTGAATTATTACCAATGTATATGAAATATGTGTCATTAATTAATAGTCTTTTAACTTAGTATCTTTGTGAACAAGTAACCTAAAATTTGGTGATGGACAAGAAGAAAAATATTGAAATCGTTTAGATCTATGATACCATAATACAATATAAATATGGTGAATAAATATACTATCGAGACTCATCAGATAATTTGAATTATTTCCAATGTATATGGAATATGTTTCATTTATAAATAGTCTTTTAACGTAGTTTCTTAGTGATGAAGTAACCTAAAATTTGGTGATGGAGAAGAACAAAAATATTGAAATTGTTTACATATATTATACCATAATACAATATGAATATGGTGAATAAATATACTATCGAGACTCATTATATAATTTGAATTATTTCCAATGTACATGGAATATGTGTCATTAATTAATAGTCTTTTAACTTAATTTCTTAGTGATGAAGTTACCTAAAATTTGGTGATGGAGAAGAAGAAAAATATTGAAATCATTTACATTTATGATACCATAATACAATATGAATATGGTGAATATATATACTATCGAGACTAATTATATAATTTGAATTATTTCTAATGTATATGGAATATGTGTCATTAATTAATAGTCTTTTAACTTAGTTTCTTAGTGATGAAGTAACATAAAATTCGGTGACGGGGAAGAAGAAAAATGTTGAAATTGTTTACATCTATTATGTCATAATACAATATGAATATGGTGAATAAATATACTATCGAGACTCATTATATAATTTGAATTATTTCCAATGTATATGGAATATGTGTCACTAATTAATAGTCTTTTAACTTAGTATCTTTGTGAACAAGTAACCTAAAATTTGGTGATGGACAAGAAGAAAAATATTGAAATCGTTTAGATCTATGATACCATAATACAATATAAATATGGTGAATAAATATACTATCGAGACTCATCATATAATTTGAATTATTTCCAATGTATATGGAATATGTGTCATTAATTAATAGTCTTTTAACCTAGTTTCTTAGTGATGAAGTAACCTAAAATTTGGTGATGGAGAAGAAGAAAAATATTGAAATTGTTTACATATATTATACCATAATACAATATGAATATGGTGAATAAATATACTATCGAGACTCATTATATAATTTGAATTATTTCCAATGTACATGGAATATGTGTCATTAATTAATAGTCTTTTAACTTAGTTTCTTAGTGATGAAGTTACCTAAAATTTGGTGATGGAGAAGAGGAAAAATATTGAAATCATTTACATCTATGATACCATAATATAATAAGAATATGGTGAATATATATACTATCGAGACTAATTATATAATTTGAATTATTTCTAATGTATATGGAATATGTGTCATTAATTAATAGTCTTTTAATTTAGTTTCTTAGTGATGAAGTAACATAAAATTCGGTGACGGGGAAGAAGAAAAATGTTGAAATTGTTAACATCTATTATGTCATAATACAACATGAATATGGTGAATAAATATGCTATTGAGACTCATTATATAATTTGAATTATTTCCAATGTATATGGAATATGTGTCATTAATTAATAGTCTTTTAACTTAGTATCTTTGTGAACAAGTAACCTAAAATTTGGTGATGGACAAGAAGAAAAATATTGAAATCGTTTAGATCTATGATACCATAATACAATATAAATATGGTGAATAAATATACTATCGAGACTCATCATATAATTTGAATTATTTCCAATGTATATGGAATATGTGTCATTAATTAATAGTCTTTTAACCTAATTTCTTAGTGATGAAGTAACCTAAAATTTGGTGATGGAGAAGAACAAAAATATTGAAATTGTTTACATATATTATACCATAATACAATATGAATATGGTGAATAAATATACTATCGAGACTCATTATATAATTTGAATTATTTCCAATGTACATGGAATATGTGTCATTAATTAATAGTCTTTTAACTTAGTTTCTTAGTGATGAAGTTACCTAAAATTTGGTGATGGAGAAGAGGAAAAATATTGAAATCATTTACATTTATGATACCATAATACAATATGAATATGGTGAATATATATACTATCGATACTAATTATATAATTTGAATTATTTCTAATGTATATGGAATATGTGTCATTAATTAATAGTCTTTTAACTTAGTTTCTTAGTGATGAAGTAACATAAAATTCGGTGACGGGGAAGAAGAAAAATGTTGAAATTGTTTACATCTATTATGTCATAATACAATATGAATATGGTGAATAAATATACTATCGAGACTCATTATATAATTTGAATTATTTCCAATGTATATGGAATATGTGTCATTAATTAATTGTCTTTTAACTTAGTATCTTTGTGAACAAGTAACCTAAAATTTGGTGATGGACAAGAAGAAAAATATTGAAATCGTTTAGATCTATGATACCATAATATAATATAAATATGGTGAATAAATATACTATCGAGACTCATCATATAATTTGAATTATTTCCAATGTATACGGAATATGTGTCATTAAGTAATAGTCTTTTAACCTAGTTTCTTAGTGATGAAGTAACCTAAAATTTGGTGATGGAGAAGAAGAAAAATATTGAAATTGTTTACATATATTATACCATAATACAATATGAATATGGTGAATAAATATACTATCGAGACTCATTATATAATTTGAATTATTTCCAATGTACATGGAATATGTGTCATTAATTAATAGTCTTTTAACTTAGTTTCTTAGTGATGAAGTTACCTAAAATTTGGTGATGGAGAAGAGGAAAAATATTGAAATCATTTACATCTATGATACCATAATACAATATGAATATGGTGAATATATATACTATCGAGACTAATTATATAATTTGAATTATTTCTAATGTATATGGAATATGTGTCATTAATTAATAGTCTTTTAACTTAGTTTCTTAGTGATGAAGTAACATAAAATTCGGTGACGGGGAAGAAGAAAAATGTTGAAATTGTTTACATCTATTATGTCATAATACAATATGAATATGGTGAATAAATATACTATAGAGACTCATTATATAATTTGAATTATTTCCAATGTATATGGAATATGTGTCATTAATTAATAGTCTATTAACTTAGTATCTTTGTGAACAAGTAACCTAAAATTTGGTGATGGACAAGAAGAAAAATATTGAAATCGTTTAGATCTATGATACCATAATACAATATAAATATGGTGAATAAATATACTATCGAGACTCATCATATAATTTGAAATATTTCCAATGTATATGGAATATGTGTCATTAATTAATAGTCTTTTAACCTAGTTTCTTAGTGATGAAGTAACCTAAAATTTGGTGATGGAGAAGAAGAAAAATATTGAAATTGTTTACATATATTATACCATAATACAATATTAATATGGTGAATAAATATACTATCGAGACTCATTATATAATTTGAATTATTTCCAATGTACATGGAATATGTGTCATTAATTAATAGTCTTTTAACTTAGTTTCTTAGTGATGAAGTAACCTAAAATTTTGTGATAGAGAAGAAAAAAATATTGAAATCATTTACATCTATGATACCATAATACAATATGAATATGGTGAATATATATACTATCGAGACTCATTATATAATTTGAATTATTACCAATGTACATGGAATATGTGTCATTAAATAATAGTCTTTTAACTTAGTTTCTTAGTGATGAAGTAACCTAAAATTTGGTGATGGAGAAGAAGAAAAATATTGAAATTGTTTACATATATTATACCATAATACAATATGAATATGGTGAATAAATATACTATCGAGACTCATTATATAATTTGAATTATTTCTAATTTATATGGAATATGTTTCATTAATTAATAGTCTTTTAACTTAGTTTCTCGGTGAAGAAGTAACCTAAAATTTGATGATGAAAAAGAAGAAAAATATTGAAATTGTTTACATCTATTATACCATAATACAATATAAATATAGAGAATAAATGTACTATCGAGACTCATTATATACTTTGAATTATTACCAATGTATATGAATTAAGTGTCATTAATTAATAGTCTTTTAACTTAGTTTCTTGGTGATGAAGTAACCTTAAATTTGGTGATGGAGAAGAAGAAAAATATTGAAGTCGTTTACATCTATGATACCATAATACAATATGAATATGGTGAATAAATATACTATCGAGACTCAATATATAATTTGAATTATTTCCAATGTATATGGAATATGTGTCATTAATTAATAGTCTTTTAACTTAGTTTATTAGTGATAAAGTAACCTAAAATTCGGTGACGGAGAAGAAGAAAAATGTTGAAATTGTTTACATCTATTATATCATAATACAATATGAATATGGTGAATAAATATACTATCGAGACTCATTATATAATTTGAATTATTACCAATGTATATGAAATATGTTTCATTTATTAATAGTCTTTTAACTTAGTTTCTTAGTGATGAAGTAACCTAAAATTTGGTGATGAAGAAGAAGAAAAATATTGAAATTGTATACATAAATTATACTATAATACAATATGAATATGGTGAACAAATATACTATCGAGACTCATTATATAGTTTGAATTATTTCCAATGTACATGGAATATGTGTCGTTAATTAATAGTCTTTTAACTTAGTTTCTTAGTGATGAAGTAACATAAAATTTGGTGATGGAGAAGAAGAAAAATATTGAATTCGTTTACATCTATGATACCATAATACAATATGAATATGGTGAATATATATACTATCGAGACTCATTATATAATTTGAATTATTTCCAATGTACATGGAATATGTGTCATTAAATAATAGTCTTTAACTTAGTTTCTTAGTGATGAAGTAACCTAAAATTTGGTGACGGAGAAGAAGAAAAATATTGAAATTGTTTACATATATTATACCATAATACAATATGAATATGGTGAATAAATATACTATAGAGACTCATTATATAATTTGAATTATTTCCAATGTATATGGAATATGTGTCATTAATTAATAGTCTTTTAACTTAGTTTCTTAGTGATGAAGTTACCAAAAATTTGGTGATGGAGAAGAAGAAAAATATTGAAATCGTTTACATCTATGATACCATAATACAATATGAATATGGTGAATAAATATACTATCGAGGCTCATTATATAATTTGAATTATTTCTAATTTATATGGAATATGTTTCATTAATTAATAGTCTTTTAACTTAGTTTCTTGGTAATGAAGTAACCTAAAATTTGATGATGAAAAAGAAGAAAAATATTGAAATTGTTTACATCTATTATACCATAATACAATATAAATATAGAGAATAAATGTACTGTCGAGACTCATTATATACTTTGAATTATTACCAATGTATATGAATTCAGTGTCATTAATTAATAGTCTTTTAACTTAGTTTCTTGGTGATGAAGTAACCTTAAATTTGGTGATGGAGAAGAAGAAAAATATTGAAGTCGTTTACATCTATGATACCGTAATACAATATGAATATGGTGAATAAATATACTATCGAGACTCAATATATAATTTGAATTATTTCCAATGTATATGGAATATGTGTCATTAATTAATAGTGTTTTAACTTAGTTTCTTAATGATTAAGTAACCTAAAATTCGGTGACGGAGAAGAAGAAAAATGTTGAAATTGTTTACATCTATTATATCATAATACAATATGAATATGGTGAATAAATATACTATCGAGACTCATTATATAATTTGAATTATTACCGATGTATATAAAACATGTGTCATTAATTAATAGTCTTTTAACTTAGTATCTTGGTGAACAAGTAACCTAAAATTTGGTGATGGAGAAGAAGAAAAATATTGAAATTGTTTACATCTATGATACCATAATACAATATGAATATGGTGAATAAATATACTATCGAGACTCATAATATAATTTGAATTATTACCAATGTATATAAAATATGTGTCATTAATTAATAGTCTTTTAACTTAGTTTCTTGGTGAAGAAGTAACCTAAAATTTGATGATGAAAAATAAGAAAAATATTGAAATTGTTTACATCTATTATACCATAATACAATATGAATATGGTGAATAAATATAATATCGAGACTCATTATATACTTTGAATTATTACCAATTTATATGAAATATGTGTCATTAATTAATAGTCTTTTAACTTAGTGTCTTGGTGATGAAGTAACCTTAAATTTGGTGATGGAGAAGAAGAAAAATATTAAAATCGTTTACATCTATGATACCATAATACAATATGAATATGGTGAATAAATATACTATCGAGACTCATAGTATAATTTGAATTATTTCCAATGTATATGGAATATGTTTCATTAATTAATAGTCTTTTAACTTAGTTTCTTAGTGATGAAGTAACCTAAAATTTGATGATGGAGAAGAAGAAAAATATTGAAATTGTTTACATAAATTATACCATAATACAATATGAATATGGTGTATAAATATACTATCGAGACTCATTATATAATTTGAGTTATTTCCAATGTACATGGAATATGTGTCATTAATTAATAGTCTTTTAACTTAATTTCTTAGTAATGAAGTAACATAAAATTTGGTGATAGAGAAGAAGAAAAATATTTAAATTGTTTACATCTATTATACCATAATACAATATGAATATGGTGAATAAATATACTATCGAGACTCATTATATAATTTGAATTATTACCAATGTATATAAAATATGTGTCATTAATTAATAGTCTTTTAACTTAGTTTATTGGTGAAGAAGTAACCTAAAATTTGATGATGAAAATGAAGAAAAATATTGAAATTGTTTACATCTATTATACCATAATACAATATGAATATGGTGAATAAATATACTATCGAGACCCATTATATACTTTGAATTATTACTAATTTATATGAAATATGTGTCATTAATTAATAGTCTTTTAACTTAGTTTCTTGGTGATGACGTATCCTAAAATTTGGTGATGGAGAAGAAGAAAAATATTGAAATCGTTTACATCTATGATACCATAATACAATATGAATATGGTGAATAAATATACTATCGATACTCATCATATAATTTGAATTATTTCCTATGTATATGGAATATGTTTTATTAATTAATAGTCTTTTAACTTAGTTTCTTAGTGATGAAGTAACCTAAAATTTGGTGATGGAGAAAAAGAAAAATATTGTAATTGTTTACATATATTATACCATAATACAATATGAATATGGTGAATAAATATACTATCGAGACTCATTATATAATTTGAATTATTTCCAACGTACATGGAATATGTGTCTTTAAATAATAGTCTTTTAACTTAGTTTCTTAGTGATGAATTAACCTAAAATTTGGTGATGGAGAAGAAGAAAAATATTGAAATTGTTTACATCTATGATACCATAATACAATATGAATATGGTGAATAAATATACTATCGAGACTCATAATATAATTTGAATTATTACCAATGTATATAAAATATTTGTCATTAATTAATAGTCTTTTAACTTAGTTTCTTGGTGAAGAAGTAACCTAAAATTTGATGATGAAAAAGAAGAAAAATATTGAAATTGTTTACATCTATTATACCATAATACAATATGAATATGGTGAATAAATATAATATCGAGACTCATTATATACTTTGAATTATTACCAATTTATATGAAATATGTGTCATTAATTAATAGTCTTTTAACTTAGTATCTTGGTGATGAAGTAACCTTAAATTTGGTGATGGAGAAGAAGAAAAATATTAAAATCGTTTACATCTATGATACCATAATACAATATGAATATGGTGAATAAATATACTATCGAGACTCATAGTATAATTTGAATTATTTCCAATGTATATGGAATATGTTTCATTAATTAATAGTCTTTTAACTTAGTTTCTTAGTGATGAAGTAACCTAAAATTTGATGATGGAGAAGAAGAAAAATATTGAAATTGTTTACACAAATTATACCATAATACAATATGAATATGGTGTATAAATATACTATCGAGACTCATTATATAATTTGAGTTATTTCCAATGTACATGGAATATGTGTCATTAATTAATAGTCTTTTAACTTTATTTCTTAGTGATGAAGTAACATAAAATTTGGTGATAGAGAAGAAGAAAAATATTTAAATTGTTTACATCTATTATACCATAATACAATATGAATATGATGAATAAATATACTATCGAGACTCATTATATAATTTGAATTATTACCAATGTATATAAAATATGTGTCATTAATTAATAGTCTTTTAACTTAGTTTATTGGTGAAGAAGTAACCTAAAATTTGATGATGAAAATGAAGAAAAATATTGAAATTGTTTACATCTATTATACCATAATACAATATCAATATGGTGAATAAATATACTATCGAGACTCATTATATACTTTGAATTATTACTAATTTATATGAAATATGTGTCATTAATTAATAGTCTTTTAACTTAGTTTTTGGTGATGACGTATCCTAAAATTTGGTGATGGAGAAGAAGAAAAATATTGAAATCGTTTACATCTATGATACCATAATACAATATGAATATGGTGAATAAATATACTATCGATACTCATCATATAATTTGAATTATTTCCTATGTATATGGAATATGTTTTATTAATTAATAGTCTTTTAAGTTAGTTTCTTAGTGATGAAGTAACCTAAAATTTGGTGATGGAGAAAAAGAAAAATATTAAAATCGTTTACATCTATGATACCATAATACAATATGAATATGGTGAATAAATATACTATCGAGACTCATAGTATAATTTGAATTATTTCCAATGTATATGGAATATGTTTCATTAATTAATAGTCTTTTAACTTAGTTTCTTAGTGATGAAGTAACCTAAAATTTGATGATGGAGAAGAAGAAAAATATTGAAATTGTTTACATAAATTATACCATAATACAATATGAATATGGTGTATAAATATACTATCGAGACTCATTATATAATTTGAGTTATTTCCAATGTACATGGAATATGTGTCATTAATTAATAGTCTTTTAACTTAATTTCTTAGTAATGAAGTAACATAAAATTTGGTGATAGAGAAGAAGAAAAATATTTAAATTGTTTACATCTATTATACCATAATACAATATGAATATGGTGAAAAAATATACTATCGAGACTCATTATATAATTTGAATTATTACCAATGTATATAAAATATGTGTCATTAATTAATAGTCTTTTAACTTAGTTTATTGGTGAAGAAGTAACCTAAAATTTGATGATGAAAATGAAGAAAAATATTGAAATTGTTTACATCTATTATACCATAATACAATATGAATATGGTGAATAAATATACTATCGAGACCCATTATATACTTTGAATTATTACTAATTTATATGAAATATGTGTCATTAATTAATAGTCTTTTAACTTAGTTTCTTGGTGATGACGTATCCTAAAATTTGGTGATGGAGAAGAAGAAAAATATTGAAATCGTTTACATCTATGATACCATAATACAATATGAATATGGTGAATAAATATACTATCGATACTCATCATATAATTTGAATTATTTCCTATGTATATGGAATATGTTTTATTAATTAATAGTCTTTTAACTTAGTTTCTTAGTGATGAAGTAACCTAAAATTTGGTGATGGAGAAAAAGAAAAATATTGTAATTGTTTACATATATTATACCATAATACAATATGAATATGGTGAATAAATATACTATCGAGACTCATTATATAATTTGAATTATTTCCAACGTACATGGAATATGTGTCTTTAAATAATAGTCTTTTAACTTAGTTTCTTAGTGATGAATTAACCTAAAATTTGGTGATGGAGAAGAAGAAAAATATTGAAATTGTTTACATCTATGATACCATAATACAATATGAATATGGTGAATAAATATACTATCGAGACTCATAATATAATTTGAATTATTACCAATGTATATAAAATATTTGTCATTAATTAATAGTCTTTTAACTTAGTTTCTTGGTGAAGAAGTAACCTAAAATTTGATGATGAAAAAGAAGAAAAATATTGAAATTGTTTACATCTATTATACCATAATACAATATGAATATGGTGAATAAATATAATATCGAGACTCATTATATACTTTGAATTATTACCAATTTATATGAAATATGTGTCATTAATTAATAGTCTTTTAACTTAGTATCTTGGTGATGAAGTAACCTTAAATTTGGTGATGGAGAAGAAGAAAAATATTAAAATCGTTTACATCTATGATACCATAATACAATATGAATATGGTGAATAAATATACTATCGAGACTCATAGTATAATTTGAATTATTTCCAATGTATATGGAATATGTTTCATTAATTAATAGTCTTTTAACTTAGTTTCTTAGTGATGAAGTAACCTAAAATTTGATGATGGAGAAGAAGAAAAATATTGAAATTGTTTACACAAATTATACCATAATACAATATGAATATGGTGTATAAATATACTATCGAGACTCATTATATAATTTGAGTTATTTCCAATGTACATGGAATATGTGTCATTAATTAATAGTCTTTTAACTTTATTTCTTAGTGATGAAGTAACATAAAATTTGGTGATAGAGAAGAAGAAAAATATTTAAATTGTTTACATCTATTATACCATAATACAATATGAATATGATGAATAAATATACTATCGAGACTCATTATATAATTTGAATTATTACCAATGTATATAAAATATGTGTCATTAATTAATAGTCTTTTAACTTAGTTTATTGGTGAAGAAGTAACCTAAAATTTGATGATGAAAATGAAGAAAAATATTGAAATTGTTTACATCTATTATACCATAATACAATATCAATATGGTGAATAAATATACTATCGAGACTCATTATATACTTTGAATTATTACTAATTTATATGAAATATGTGTCATTAATTAATAGTCTTTTAACTTAGTTTTTGGTGATGACGTATCCTAAAATTTGGTGATGGAGAAGAAGAAAAATATTGAAATCGTTTACATCTATGATACCATAATACAATATGAATATGGTGAATAAATATACTATCGATACTCATCATATAATTTGAATTATTTCCTATGTATATGGAATATGTTTTATTAATTAATAGTCTTTTAAGTTAGTTTCTTAGTGATGAAGTAACCTAAAATTTGGTGATGGAGAAAAAGAAAAATATTGTAATTGTTTACATATATTATACCATAATACAATATGAATATGGTGAATAAATATACTATCGAGACTCATTATATAATTTGAATTATTTCCAATGTACATGGAATATGTGTCTTTAAATAATAGTCTTTTAACTTAGTTTCTTAGTGATGAATTAACCTAAAATTTGGTGATGGAGAAGAAGAAAAATATTGAAATCATTTACATCTATGATACCATAATACAATATGAATATGGTGAATATATATACTATTTAGACTCATTATATAATTTGAATTATTTCCAATGTACATGGAATATGTGTCATTAAAATAATAGTCTTTTAACTTAGTTACTTAGTGATGAAGTAACCTAAAATTTGGTGATGGAGAAGAAGAAAAATATTGAAATTGTTTACATCTATTATACCATAATACAATATGAATATGGTAAATAAATATACTATCGAGACTCATAGTATAATTTGAATTATTTCCAATGTATATCGAATATGTGTCATTAAATAATAGTCTTTTAACTTAGTTTCATAGTGATGAAGTAACCTAAAATTTGGTGATGGAGAAGAAGAAAAATATTGAAATTGTTTAAATCTATTATACCATAATTCAATATGAATATGATGAATAAATATACTATCGAGACTCATTATATAATTTGAATTATTTCTAATGTATATGGAATATGTGTCATTAATTAATAGTCTTTTAACTTAGTTACTTAGTGATGAAGTAACCTAAAATTTGGTGATGGAGAAGAAGAAAAATATTGAAATTGTTTACATCTATTATACCATAATACAATATGAATATGGTGAATAAATATACTATCGAGACTCATAGTATAATTTGAATTATTTCCAATGTATATGGAATATGTTTCATTAATTAATAGTCTTTTAACTTAGTTTCTTAGTGATGAAGTAACCTAAATTTGATGATGGAGAAGAAGAAAAATATTGAAATTGTTTACATAAATTATACCATAATACAATATGAATATGGTGTATAAATATACTATCGAGACTCATTATATAATTTGAGTTATTTCCAATGTACATGGAATATGTGTCATTAATTAATAGTCTTTTAACTTAGTTTATTGGTGAAGAAGTAACCTAAAATTTGATGATGAAAATGAAGTAAAATATTGAAATTGTTTACATCTATTATACCATAATACAATATGAATATGGTGAATAAATATACTATCGAGACTCATTATATACTTTGAATTATTATTAATTTATATGAAATATGTGTCATTAATTAATAGTCTTTTAACTTAGTTTCTTGGTGATGACGTATCCAAAAATTTGGTGATGGAGAAGAAGAAAAATATTGAAATCGTTTACATCTATGATACCATAATACAATATGAATATGGTGAATAAATATACTATCGATACTCATCATATAATTTGAATTATTTCCTATGTATATGGAATATGTTTTATTAATTAATAGTCTTTTAACTTAGTTTCTTAGTGATGAAGTAACTTAAAATTTGGTGATGGAGAAAAAGAAAAATATTGTAATTGTTTACATATATTATACCATAATACAATATGAATATGGTGAATAAATATACTATCGAGACTCATTATATAATTTGAATTATTTCCAACGTACATGGAATATGTGTCTTTAAATAATAGTCTTTTAACTTAGTTTCTTAGTGATGAATTAACCTAAAATTTGGTGATGGAGAAGAAGAAAAATATTGAAATTGTTTACATCTATGATACCATAATACAATATGAATATGGTGAATAAATATACTATCGAGACTCATAATATAATTTGAATTATTACCAATGTATATAAAATATTTGTCATTAATTAATAGTCTTTTAACTTAGATTCTTGGTGAAGAAGTAACCTAAAATTTGATGATGAAAAAGAAGAAAAATATTGAAATTGTTTACATCTATTATACCATAATACAATATGAATATGGTGAATAAATATAATATCGAGACTCATTATATACTTTGAATTATTACCAATTTATATGAAATATGTGTCATTAATTAATAGTCTTTTAACTTAGTATCTTGGTGATGAAGTAACCTTAAATTTGGTGATGGAGAAGAAGAAAAATATTAAATCGTTTACATCTTGATACCATAATACAATATGAATATGGTGAATAAATATACTATCGAGACTCATAGTATAATTTGAATTATTTCCAATGTATATGGAATATGTTTCATTAATTAATAGTCTTTTAACTTAGTTTCTTAGCGATGAAGTAACCTAAAATTTGATGATGGAGAAGAAGAAAAATATTGAAATTGTTTACATAAATTATACCATAATACAATATGAATATGGTGTATAAATATACTATCGAGACTCATTATATAATTTGAGTTATTTCCAATGTACATGGAATATGTGTCATTAATTAATAATCTTTTAACTTTATTTCTTAGTGATGAAGTAACATAAAATTTGGTGATAGAGAAGAAGAAAAATATTTAAATTGTTTACATCTATTATACCATAATACAATATGAATATGGTGAATAAATATACTATCGAGACTCATTATATAATTTGAATTATTACCAATGTATATAAAATAT
Organism: Vicia faba; assembly: GCA_948472305.1. Classification (NCBI taxonomy): domain Eukaryota; kingdom Viridiplantae; phylum Streptophyta; class Magnoliopsida; order Fabales; family Fabaceae; genus Vicia; species Vicia faba. The sequence continues at coordinate 134,837 of CATIWC010000942.1, forward strand.
GTGTCATTAATTAATAGTCTTTTAACTTAGTTTATTGGTGAAGAAGTAACCTAAAATTAAATGATGAAAATGAAGAAAAATATTGAAATTGTTTACATCTATTATACCATAATACAATATGAATATGGGTGAATAAATATACTATCGAGACTCATTATATACTTTGAATTATTACTAATTTATATGAAATATGTGTCATTAATTAATAGTCTTTTAACTTAGTTTCTTGGTGATGACGTATCCTAAAATTTGGTGATGGAGAAGAAGAAAAATATTGAAATCGTTTACATCTATGATACCATAATACAATATGAATATGGTGAATAAATATACTATCGATACTCATCATATAATTTGAATTATTTCCTATGTATATGGAATATGTTTTATTAACTAATAGTCTTTTAACTTAGTTTCTTAGTGATGAAGTAACCTAAAATTTGGTGATGGAGAAAAAGAAAAATATTGTAATTGTTTACATATATTATACCATAATACAATATGAATATGGTGAATAAATATACTATCGAGATTCATTATATAATTTGAATTATTTCCAACGTACATGGAATATGTGTCTTTAAATAATAGTCTTTTAACTTAGTTTCTTAGTGATGAATTAACCTAAAATTTGGTGATGGAGAAGAAGAAAAATATTGAAATTGTTTACATCTATGATACCATAATACAATATGAATATGGTGAATAACTATACTATCGAGACTCATAATATAATTTGAATTATTACCAATGTATATAAAATATTTGTCATTAATTAATAGTCTTTTAACTTAGTTTCTTGGTGAAGAAGTAACCTAAAATTTGATGATGAAAAAGAAGAAAAATATTGAAATTGTTTACATCTATTATACCATAATACAATATAAATATGGTGAATAAATATAATATCGAGACTCATTATATACTTTGAATTATTACCAATTTATATGAAATATGTGTCATTAATTAATAGTCTTTTAACTTAGTATCTTGGTGATGAAGTAACCTTAAATTTGGTGATGGAGAAGAAGAAAAATATTAAAATCATTTACATCTATGATACCATAATACAATATGAATATGGTGAATAAATATACTATCGAGACTCATAGTATAATTTGAATTATTTCCAATGTATATGGAATATGTTTCATTAATTAATAGTCTTTTAACTTAGTTTCTTAGCGATGAAGTAACCTAAAATTTGATGATGGAGAAGAAGAAAAATATTGAAATTGTTTACATAAATTATACCATAATACAATATGAATATGGTGTATAAATATACTATCGAGACTCATTATATAATTTGAGTTATTTCCAATGTACATGGAATATGTGTCATTAATTAATAGTCTTTTAACTTTATTTCTTAGTGATGAAGTAACATAAAATTTGGTGATAGAGAAGAAGAAAAATATTTAAATTGTTTACATCTATTATACCATAATACAATATGAATATGGTGAATAAATATACTATCGAGACTCATTATATAATTTGAATTATTACCAATGTATATAAAATATGTGTCATTAATTAATAGTCTTTTAACTTAGTTTATTGGTGAAGAAGTAACCTAAAATTAAATGATGAAAATGAAGAAAAATATTGAAATTGTTTACATCTATTATACCATAATACAATATGAATATGGTGAATAAATATACTATCGAGACTCATTATATACTTTGAATTATTACTAATTTATATGAAATATGTGTCATTAATTAATAGTCTTTTAACTTAGTTTCTTGGTGATGACGTATCCTAAAATTTGGTGATGGAGAAGAAGAAAAATATTGAAATCGTTTACATCTATGATACCATAATACAATATGAATATGGTGAATAAATATACTATCGATACTCATCATATAATTTGAATATTTCCTATGTATATGGAATATGTTTTATTAACTAATAGTCTTTTAACTTAGTTTCTTAGTGATGAAGTAACCTAAAATTTGGTGATGGAGAAAAAGAAAAATATTGTAATTGTTTACATATATTATACCATAATACAATATGAATATGGTGAATAAATATACTATCGAGATTCATTATATAATTTGAATTATTTCCAACGTACATGGAATATGTGTCTTTAAATAATAGTCTTTTAACTTAGTTTCTTAGTGATGAATTAACCTAAAATTTGGTGATGGAGAAGAAGAAAAATATTGAAATTGTTTACATCTATGATACCATAATACAATATGAATATGGTGAATAACTATACTATCGAGACTCATAATATAATTTGAATTATTACCAATGTATATAAAATATTTGTCATTAATTAATAGTCTTTTAACTTAGTTTCTTGGTGAAGAAGTAACCTAAAATTTGATGATGAAAAAGAAGAAAAATATTGAAATGTTTACATCTATTATACCATAATACAATATAATATGGTGAATAAATATAATATCGAGACTCATTATATACTTTGAATTATTACCAATTTATATGAAATATGTGTCATTAATTAATAGTCTTTTAACTTAGTATCTTGGTGATGAAGTAACCTTAAATTTGGTGATGGAGAAGAAGAAAAATATTAAAATCATTTACATCTATGATACCATAATACAATATGAATATGGTGAATAAATATACTATCGAGACTCATAGTTATAATTTGAATTATTTCCAATGTATATGGAATATGTTTCATTAATTAATAGTCTTTTAACTTAGTTTCTTAGTGATGAAGTAACCTAAAATTTGATGATGGAGAAGAAGAAAAATATTGAAATTGTTTACATAAATTATACCATAATACAATATGAATATGGTGTATAAATATACTATCGAGACTCATTATATAATTTGAGTTATTTCCAATGTACATGGAATATGTGTCATTAATTAATAGTCTTTTAACTTTATTTCTTAGTGATGAAGTAACATAAAATTTGGTGATAGAGAAGAAGAAAAATATTTAAATTGTTTACATCTATTATACCATAATACAATATGAATATGATGAATAAATATACTATCGAGACTCATTATATAATTTGAATTATTACCAATGTATATAAAATATGTGTCATTAATTAATAGTCTTTTAACTTAGTTTATTGGTGAAGAAGTAACCTAAAATTTGATGATGAAAATGAAGAAAAATATTGAAATTGTTTACATCTATTATACCATAATACAATATCAATATGGTGAATAAATATACTATCGAGACTCATTATATACTTTGAATTATTACTAATTTATATGAAATATGTGTCATTAATTAATAGTCTTTTAACTTAGTTTTTGGTGATGACGTATCCTAAAATTTGGTGATGGAGAAGAAGAAAAATATTGAAATCGTTTACATCTATGATACCATAATACAATATGAATATGGTGAATAAATATACTATCGATACTCATCATATAAATTGAATTATTTCCTATGTATATGGAATATGTTTTATTAATTAATAGTCTTTTAAGTTAGTTTCTTAGTGATGAAGTAACCTAAAATTTGGTGATGGAGAAAAAGAAAAATATTGTAATTGTTTACATATATTATACCATAATACAATATGAATATGGTGAATAAATATACTATCGAGACTCATTATATAATTTGAATTATTTCCAATGTACATGGAATATGTGTCTTTAAATAATAGTCTTTTAACTTAGTTTCTTAGTGATGAATTAACCTAAAATTTGGTGATGGAGAAGAAGAAAAATATTGAAATCATTTACATCTATGATACCATAATACAATATGAATATGGTGAATATATATACTATTTAGACTCATTATATAATTTGAATTATTCCAATGTACATGGAATATGTTTCATTAAATAATAGTCTTTTAACTTAGTTACTTAGTGATGAAGTAACCTAAAATTTGGTGATGGAGAAGAAGAAAAATTTTGAAATTGTTTACATCTATTATACCATAATACAATATGAATATGGTAAATAAATATACTATCGAGACTCATAGTATAATTTGAATTATTTCCAATGTATATGGAATATGTGTCATTAAATAATAGTCTTTTAACTTAGTTTCATATTGATGAAGTAACCTAAAATTTGGTGATGGAGAAGAAGAAAAATATTGAAATTGTATTAAATCTATTATACCATAATTCAATATGAATATGATGAATAAATATACTATCGAGACTCATTATATAATTTGAATTATTTCTAATGTATATGGAATATGTGTCATTAATTAATAGTCTTTTAACTTAGTTACTTAGTGATGAAGTAACCTAAAATTTGGTGATGGAGAAGAAGAAAAATATTGAAATTGTTTACATCTATTATACCATAATACAATATGAATATGGTGAATAAATATACTATTGAGACTCATATTATAATTTGAATTATTTCCAATGTATATGGAATATGTTTCATTAATTAATAGTCTTTTAACTTAGTTTCTTAGTGATGAAGTAACCTAAAATTTGATGATGGAGAAGAAGAAAAATATTGAAATTGTTTACATAAATTATACCATAATACAATATGAATATTGTGTATAAATATACTATCGAGACTCATTATATAATTTGAGTTATTTCCAATGTACATGGAATATGTGT
>CATIWC010000943.1:0-72500 GCA_948472305.1 Vicia faba
ACTCTTGTTTTGAATCTCCTAAACGTTTGAATTGCTTCAGTTTTTCTTTTGAAAATTATACCCATGTTTTTTACTGAGGTCATTAGTGAAAATTATGAAGTACCTTTTATTGTTGTTGGAGGTTGGATTTATTGGTCTATATATGTCTGAGTGCACTGGTTAAAGAACATGTCTAGCTCTTCAGGAACTTTCTTTAGAAAATGATTTTATATTCTACTTTGCTATCACACATTCGTCACATAATTGAAGTTTAAATATTCAAACATGTAGTGCCTCAACCATGAAGCATCTGAAACAAATACTTTGATATAATTTTGCTTTTCACAAGTTTCTATTTTAGTTGAAACATTTGATTTCCCGAGTTCTTAACAACAACAACTAGTCCCTCTTTTGGATCATGAATTTGACAAGTTCATTTCTTGATTACAATTACACAAACTATTTCTTCCAACTGTCTTAAAGTGATCAAATTGATTTTAAGATCTAGTTCATTATAGACATAATCTATATTCAACATATTCTTGTTCATCTATATTTTAACACTTCATTTTCTTATAAGACTCTTGCTAGAGTTATTGTCCGACTTGATATTTTGTCGAAAGCTTTCATTTTAATCACATGAAAAGTTTTTGTTATGTGTCATGTGATCATTGCACCCTAAAACAAGGTACCGAATCTCTCCATTTTCAACTAGTTTATTCTCCATGTAAATAATATTTTTCCTCATTTGTTTCAACAAAGTTGGCCTTTCCTTATTTTTTTAGGATGTTCTAATCGAAAGTGGTCAATTTTTAGACAATCGTAACATTAGATAAATGACTCGTCAAAGCTTCCTAAACCACCCCCTTCCTTTTCCTCTAAGGCTTCCTTGACACCCGCTTCTATATAAATTCCTAGTGTAAGTCACTTTGAGAACACACTCTTCCTCAATGTGATTTTACATGTGTTTTTATGCAATGACAAGAAACTTTGTAACCTATCTATTAACATAGTGTCAATGTTATCAGATCATTTTATTAAACATACCACATAGTCAAACTTAGAGTCCATAAAGCGTTGAATATTAAAAATGATCATGTCTTCCATCTTCTCTCCATATATCCTCATCCAATTTGAATTGACAACGTTCTTGCAAAACAATCATCAAAATATTCTCCAACCTTCATATGCAAAATTTCTAACTTTTTACGAAGAACTTGTAATTGTGTGTTTTTTACTAGACTTTTTCCTTGATACTTCTTGTTCCAGGAGTCTTATATATCTATGGTAGTATCCTTCTTACAAATAGTTTCGAGAACAACTCGATTAATTTCTTGATACAAATAATTCTTTGCCTTTAGATCCTTCATCTTTAAGTCTTTTTTCCCCTTTAATTGTGCTTCAGTCAGTGTTTATTCTTCTTTTACTTATGAAAATTCGTCCTTAATCAATTCCCAATACTCTTTTGATCTCAAAAAATTCTCCATCGACATGTTCCAATGATCATAGTGACCATCAAGTCTTGGAATCATTGCACCCTAAAACAAGGTACCGAATCTCCCCATTTTCAACTAGCTTGTTCTCCATATAAATAATATTTTCCTCATTTGTTTCAACAAAGTTGGCCTTTCCTTATTTTTTAGGATGTTCTAATCAAAAGTGGTCAATTTTTAGACAATCATAACATTAGATAAATGACTCATCAAATCTTCCTAAACCACCCATTCCTTTTCATCTAAGGCTTCCTTGACACCTGCTTCTATAGAAATTCCTAGTGTAAGTCACTTTAAGAACACACTCCTCCTCAATGTGATTTTTCACGTGTTTTTATGCACTGACAAGAAACTTTGTAACTCATCTACTAATGTAGTGTCAATGTTATCAGATCATTTTATTAAACATACCACATAGCCAAACTTAGAATCCATAAAGCGTTGAATATTACAAATTATCACGTCTTCCATCTTCTCTCCACATATCCTCATCCAATTTGAATTGACAACGTTCTTGCAAAACAATCATCAAAAGATTCTCCAACATTCATATGCAAAATTTCTAACTTTTTACGAAGAACTTGTAATTGCGTGTTTTTACTCTACTTTTTCCTTGATACTTCTTCTACAGGAGTCTTATATATCTATGGTAGTATCCTTCTTACGAATAGTTTCGAGAACAACTCGATTAATTTCTTAATACAAATAATTCTCTGCCTTTAAATCCTCCAGCTTTAAGTCTTTTTTTCCCTTTAATTGTGCTTCAGTCAGTGTTTATTCTATCCTTACTTATGAAAATTCTTCCTTAATCAATCCCCAATATTCTTTTGATCTCAAAATATTCTCCATCGACATGTTCTAATGATCATAGTGGCCATCAAGTCTTGGAATCATTGCACCCTAAAACAAGGTACCGAATCTCCCCATTTTCAACTAGCTTGTTCTCCATGTAAATAATATTTTTCCTCACTTGTTTCAACAAAACTGGCCTTTCCTTATTTTTTTAGGATGTTCTATCGAAAGTGGTCAATTTTTAGACAATCGTAACATTAGATAAATGACTCATCAAAGCTTCCTAAAACACCCACTTCCTTTTCCTCTAAGGCTTCCTTGACACCCGCTTCTATAGAAATTCCTAGTGTAAATCACTTTGAGAACACGCTCTTCCTCAATGTGATTTTACATGTCTTTTTATGCACTGATAAGAAACTTTGCAACTCATTTACAAACATAGTGTCAATGTTATCAGATTATTTTATTAAACATGCCACATAGTCAAACTTAGAGTCCATAAAGCGTTGAATATTAAAAATTATCATGTTTTCCATCTTCTCTCCATATATTCTCATCCAATTTGATTTGACAATGTTCTTGCAAAACAATCATCAAAATATTCTCCAACCTTCATATGCAAAATTTCTAACTTTTTACGAAGAACTTGTAATTACGTGTTTTTTTATTCTACTTGTTCCTTGATACTTCTTCTTCCAAGAGTCTTATATATCTATGGTAGTATCCTTCTTACGAATAGTTTCAAGAACAACTCGATTAATTTCTTGATACAAATAATTCTATGCCTTTAGATCCTCCAGCTTTAAGTCTTTTTCCCCTTTAATTGTGCTTCAGTAAGTTTTTATTCTTCCTTTACTTATGAAAATTATTCCTTAATGAATCCACAATATTCTTTTGATCTCAAAAAATTCTCCATCGACATGTTCTAATGGTCATAGTGACCATCAAGTCTTGGAATCATTGCACCCTAAAACAAGGTACCGAATCTCCCCATTTTCAACTAGCTTGTTCTCCATATAAATAATATTTTTCCTCATTTGTTTCAACAAAGTTGGCCTTTCCTTATTTTTTAGGATGTTCTAATCGAAAGTGGTCAATTTTTAGACAATCGTAACATTAGATAAATGACTCGTCAAAGCTTCATAAACCACCCCCTTCCTTTTCCTCTAAGGCTTCCTTAACACCTACTTCTATAGAAATTCCTAGTGTAAGTCACTTTGAGAACACGCTCTTCCTCAATGTGATTTTACATGTGTTTTTATGCACTGACAAGAAACTTTGTAACTCATCTACTAACATAGTGTCAATGTTATCAGATTATTTTATTAAACATACCACATAGTCAAACTTAGAGTCCATAAAGCGTTGAATATTAAAAATTATCACGTCTTCCATCTTCTCTCCATATATCCTCGTCCAATTTGAATTGACAACATTCTTGCAAAACAATCATCAAAAGATTCTCAGACCTTCATATGAAAAATTTCTAACTTTTTACGAAGAACTTGTAATTGCGTGTTTTTTACTCTACTTGTTCCTTGATACTTCTTCTTCCAGGAGTCTTATATATCTATGGTAGTATCCTTCTTATGAATAGTTTCGAGAACAACTCAATTAATTTCTTGATACAAATAATTCTCTTCCTTTAGATCCTTCAGCTTTAAGTCTTTTTTTCCCTTTAATTGTGCTTCAGTCAGTGTTTATTCTTCCTTTACTTATGAAAATTCTTCCTTAATCAATCCCCAATATTCTTTTGATCTCAAAAAATTCTCCATCGACATGTTCGAATGATCATAGTGACCATCAAGTCTTGGAATCATTGCACCCTAAAACAAGGTACCAAATCTCCCCATTTTCAACTAGCTTGTTCTCCATGTAATTAATATTTTTCCTCATTTGTTTCAACAAAGTTGGCGTTTCCTTATTTTTTAAGGATGTTCTAATCGAAAGTGGTCAATTTTTAGACAATCTTAACATTAGATAAATGACTCATCAAAGCTTCCTAAACCATCCCCCTTCCTTTTCCTCTAAGTCTTCCTCGACACCCGCTTCTATAGAAATTCCTAGTGTAAGTCACTTTGAGAACACGCTCTTCCTCAATGTGATTTTATGCACTGACAAGAAAATTCATAACTCATCTACTAATGTAGTTTCAATGTTATCAGATCATTTTATTAAACATACCTGTAATACGGTGGGAGAACTGACTTGGGATGTTTTGCGTTTGATCGTTATTATTGCGGATAGCAAGAGTCGGCACCGACTTTTCTTTTATCTAATGAAGGATAGGGTGAAAAGAACAGGAGAGACCTTTGAGATTATTTTCTTGAGTTCGTGGGGTAGATTACGAAAAGGGAAGGTATTAGAACCCTTTTCTTCCATAGTTATCTATGGGCTCTTAGTTGCTTGCTAGATCATTGCTTTTGTTTGAAAGTGTGCTTTGTGGTGGTTTTTGAAAGTATATTTGAAAATCGCATTCGTTTAGGCAAACTTTGTAATGATTCTCGTATCTATAAGAATGCATACAAATTGTTTTGAACTTTTGAAAATATTTCAATGGAAAGTGTTGGTGCATTTGAAAAGGTGTTAGTGTTTTTGAATATGAGCAAGAAACTAGGAACATTATACCTTAATCAAAAGTCTTTTATTAATTTCTCTCTTCCTTTGATATTTCTATCTTACCATTGATTGGTAAGAAGCCTTATCTTTGGATGTAAAAGGGACGAGTGTGGGTCATCGTATAGTCATGATAGCAATATTGTGAGATATCTTAGCATTTCTTTTAAGGGACTAAGATCATTTGTAAGGAAACAATCAAAGCGTCATCGAGGGACTATGATCTTGTATTTTTGACTCTTTTTGCTAAGACATCTCACATGCATAACATGACTATTTTTCACAAGGCAACAAGTGGAGTTAACCCTAGAGGTGTGTGTGTGCAAAGTGTGTTTGATTGCATGCATTTTTGTCTTTTGATCAGGGTGGTCTACTTGTTGATTTTATCTTACCATACACCCTAATTACTAGCATTTTGTATAAAGTCAAAAGTGCAGAAAGATAAAATCCCACACTATTACAACCATATTGAATTACATGAAAATATAAAGGCAAAAATAAGGTAAAAGCAAGAAAAATGGATCTTTCGATTTAGGGCAGCAAACCCTTCGATTCTACACTTTCTGGATATCTTCGATCTGGCCTGAAAAGGGATGAAGGCATGACTTTCAATTTGGGCTTGGAGGCCAGCATGTTGTGTCTTTCGATTGGGGCCTGGAGGCCAGCATGTTGTGTCTTTTGATTGGGGCCTGGAAGCCAGCATGTTGTGCCTTCTGGTTGCCTCTTTCGTTTGTCCTGAAGGTTAGTATGGAAGCCAGAGGCTTCGTTTCTAACTTTCTGTCTCATGTTTCTTTCGTTTGAGTTTGAATATCAACATGGCCCAAGTCCATGCCAACATCACCTTAAGGCTAGACTAGTCTTTAAAGCATGTTTAAATATACAAAGAGCAAAAGCCAAGAAGGTTGTTAACCATGAAACATATTAAAAGGATGGAAACAAAAAGAAGAGCAATAATATGTACATGTTTGAAACGAAAAGGAACTATATCTACATGTTATACAAGAAACGAAGAGTTCAAGGTTTAGAACAACTTACCTTGCTGTAGGCTGGAGCGTGGGTTGGAACTTCAAGTGGCTGAACTAAATGCTCCTGGATTCGAAGGAAAGAAACAGGTGTGGTGTTCCTTTGACTGGATTCGAAGGTCAGGAGGTGTGAGGGTGGTGTTTGTTATTTCTGTATTCGAATGAGAAGAATATGTGTAGTCTTCTTTCTACTGGATTTGAAAGAAAAATAAGGGGTGTGGATTGTTTCAGATTCGAAAGAGCAAAAAGAAACAAGTGTTGTGTTTCTTTAGATTCTAGGTTTGAGAGTGTATTTAGTGTTTGGGAATCTTGAGAGTTTGAGAGTTTTTTGAAGGTTCTTCACACACAGCCAAAATGTGCCAGCGTTTTCTCTTGTTGCCGCCCAGCCTTTCAGCGTCTCCAACACCCTTTTGATGTGAAAATGGACTCTCTATTTATAGAGATTTTTTTTGGAATGAGCAGCTTTGTGAAAGAATAAAATATAGTTTCTTTGAAAGGCCAACATCCACTTGTGTCGACTTTTTTATGATCCCAAGATAAAAGTAACAAAATCAATGGTTTAGATGGGTGGCTCCTAGTTTATAGGGCGCACTTGTGCAGAAGAGACAGGCGCAAGGCTCAAAAACTTTCTAAAAAGGTAGTGATGTCATCAAGAGCAAGTTGGTTTGAAGAATAATTTAATATAGAGTGAGGCACAAGTTGGAGGCCTATGTAGTCTGACATATGGACAACTTGACTCTTTGAATTGAATCCTTTATCTTTCCATAACCTTCGACCAGACTCAACAAAGCAACATTAGTTTCCACCAATTGTGTGTCCTTCAAATGGACCAACTATATGTTCTTCGAATGGATCAGTAAAAATATGTCATTTGATTGGGACATTCAAACATGTCTGGCAAGTCCTTCAAATGTGCCACCATGGTACTTCTTTCGCATGAGCCAAAGGCAAGTGTAGAGTTTGTATGTTGAAGCAAGCCATTTCCCAGGGGATATTGCCCACTCAAACTTGCCTGCAAAGGGGCCATGTGGCAAAATGAAAGGTGTATGCAGGAGGTCCTTGCCTTATGACCTTATGCAAATATGCTCAAACGAAAGTTTGTAAAGAGGGAGCCACATGCCCAACGAAAGGTATGACTAAGAGTTTGTGCTGAAGATTCATGTGCCCAAACGAAGGGTGTGACCAGTAGCTTGTACTGAAGGAACCACATGCCCAAACGAAAGGTGCATGTAGGAAGCCAAAATGTTTAGATTCGAAAGAGGCACAAAGGATGTTACTGTCTTATGAATCGAAGGAAGCATGAAAGAAGTCCTAGTCCAAACGAAACAAGGGAAATCGAAGAAGGCCTGAAGGAGACCAAAGTCCAATCGAAACCTTGTGAATCGAAGTAGATTTGCAGGGGACTAAAAATCCAATCAAAGCAAGGGAAATCGAAGAAAACTTATTTTTCTCCAATTTTGCTGAAAAGATTATTTTTTATCTGTTTTGCCCTTTTTTAACAGTTTCCTCCAATTGTACTTGTGCAAGCTTGAACTTTGAGAATCCTTGTGAGAAATGTCTTGAGAAATGAGAGGCCAAATTTTATGATACAACAATACCACATAGTTAAACTTAGAGTCCATAAAGCGTTGAATATTAAAAATTTTCACGTCTTCCGTCTTCTCTCCATATATCCTCATCCAATTTGAATTGACAACGTTCTTGCAAAACAATCATCAAAAGATTCTCCAACCTTCATATGCAAAATTACTAACTTTTTACGAAGAACTTGTAATTGCGTGTTTTTTGCTCTACTTGTTCCTTGATACTTCTTCTTCCAGGAGTCTTATATATCTATGGTAGTATCCTTCTTACGAATAGTTTCGAGAACAACTCGATTAATTTCTTGATACAAATAATTCTCTGAATTTAAATCCTTCAGCTATAAGTCTTTTTTCCCCTTTAGTTGTGCTCCAGTCAGTGTTTATTCTTCCTTTACTTATGAAAATTCTTCCTTAATCAATCCCCAATATTCTTTTGATCTCAAAAAAATCTCCATCGACATGTTTCAATGATCATAGTGACCATCAAGTCTTGGAATTGTTGGATACACAAATTTGCTAATGCTCCCTTCAAATGAAAATGTCGATGTTCAAAGAAGAACAATGCTTCAAGTAACCATGCCCCTCTAAGAGTTTTAATACCAAACGTTAAATGTTAGGAAAAAAACACGTCGTTTGAAGGGAAATACACTTCTCATTTATTGTATGAAATCAAATGGCCTTTTAGATCAGCCTTACACCATAGTTGTCACACATAAACGTAGGTCGAAGTCATTAACTAAACATGCCAAAAAAAAGTCTTATAGACTAAATCAACTTAACATCCACTATTATATTTAATAGGATAACTTAAAGAATAGTTTCTTAATTAATAAGACATAGTTTATTAACAATAACAAATACTAATTAAGTTTAACAAGAACGACATTTTAAGAGTGTCTTTAATGGATGATCTATCTTTGGTTGTTTGTTATATTTTGTGGGTCCGAATTATAATGTTGCATTTAAGTCATCTATAAAAATCTATATTTGACCCAGTATTATAAATTTAGGCATGAATCCCAATTAAATACTTGTACCCAAACCTAAATCATAATTAAATACTCATTCCTTGTCTCAAACTCAAACACAGATAAATAATTAATCTTAAAACGTATTTCAAATGGGTTTGGGTATCTCCGCCCCCATCCCTACATAAGAATCAACCTTTTTAAGTTGAAATAGTTCAATTATGTTATGAATAATTGGATGATTTGTCTCCCAATAACTTCATTTCTTATTTAATCAATTTGTATTTATTATATTGTAAAATATGACTGATCTCATTGTGTACAATTATATCGATGAAATAATATAGAATTATTTTATCTTTCTCTCTTCTCTTTATTCCTTATTTCTCTTTATTTTATAACACGTTATCAGCACGAAGCTCCGACACTTAAAAGATACTATTTTTTTTTATATTCTCCGTGTGTTATTTATAAATATTGATTTGAAAAAGAAAAAGAAAATCAATGATGATTTTCATGTATCCCAGAAAGATTACATGAATAATGTTAAAGCATCCCTGAAGGATTGTAAATTAAATTATTCATATAGTTCCTGAAGAACTTATCAAGCTATCCTTGAAGGATAGTTAAACAAATTATTTATATAGTTCCTGAAGAATTTATTAAACATCCCCGAAGGATAGGAAACAAAATTATATAAGTTTCTGAAGAACTTATAAAATATAATGAGTTCTTGAAGAACTTATTAAGCATCTTGAAGAACTTATAAAACATTTCAAGTTCTTGAAGAACTTATAAAGCCTCTTTGAAGGATAATATCATATAGTTCATAGGAAAGCAAAATAACATTGTTATAGTTTCGGAAGAACTATAAAACATCCTTGAATGTTAGTAAAATAACATTATTATAGTTCTTGAAGAACTTATAAAATATTCCTGAAAGATTGCATAATGAATAAAATTTGTTTTCATGAATTATATAAATGTATATGTTATAGTTCTTGAAAATACCATATTAAAGTTTTCATTCAGATCAACTAAATCAAAATAAATCAATATTTCTCTGTTTGTTTTTGGATTTCCTAAAATCTATACTCTTTGATCCAATGTATCATAATTTGAAAAACTTTAATGGAGTTTCCATCTATCTATGGATATCACGGCCAATCACACGAGAATTGTCATCTGAAAACGTAGAAGCCTCAACACATATACAAGTTTCTTTTTTTATCATTTACAATTTTACTAAATTATTATTATTTTCTTTTGGTATAATTGCTCTAAAATTTCTTCAAATATTCTATATCAATATAATTTTGTAACTGTAATACGGTGGGAGAACTGACTTTACTAGTTTTGCATTTTTATTCGCAAATGTTGCGGTTAGCAAGAATCGTCACCGACTTTTCTTTTATCCAACAAAGGAAAGGGTGAAAAGAACAAGAAAGACCTTTCAAGATTATTTTCTGAGTAAGGGGGGTAGGTTATGGAAAGGGAAGGTGTTAGCACATTTTCTATCTGTAGTTATCTACAGGCTCTTAGTTGCTAGCTCACTTTGAAAATGATTTTTTGTGTAAGTGTGTTTTTGAAGATATTTTGAAAAGACGCCTTAGTGCAGCGAACTTTGTAATGTTTCTCATTTCGGCAAGAACATATACAAAGTGTTTTTGTCTTTGAAAATATTTGGAAAAGGAGTTTGTGGAAGTGTTAAAAAATTATTTTGTTTGAGCGAGCAACTAGGAACTATCCACCTACTCGAAAGGTTTGTTCTTTTCCTCTTTTCCTTTAGACAGTGCTATCCTACTATTAGTTAGTAAGTAGCCCTATCATTGGATGTTTTGAGGGACTAGCGAGGGTCATCGTACGATCACGAAAGTAACTTAGTAAGATATCTTTGTAATTACCCTAGGGTTTTAAGATCATTTTACCGAGGCAACGTCGAAAGGGTCATCGAGGGACTTATGATCTTTTAAACCAAAGGATAGCCACTAAAATCTCTTACATTCGAGAATCGTGACCATTTATTCCAAAGGCAACAGATGGGGAGACCTTAGAGGTGCGCTTGTGCGAGTGTGTCATCTTTCAATTATTTGTCTTGGATGTTAGATTTGCTAACGTTTACTTTTAGTCTTATCATACAATCCTATTAACATACATCTAACAGTTAATATATATACAAAAAATAAAAATGCGGAAATTGAACCTACGCTATTACATGGCCTCGGGGAAGGGAATTACAAATCCAAAACGGGGAAGCCAAAAGTTAAAAAAAAAAAAAAGTCCTAATTTTTAACTTATTACAACTCATATGCAGATACATCAATAAATAAAAAAATAAAATTTAAAATGGGCGCGCGAATATGGAAAGCGGGGTAAACCCTAAAATACTTCTATATATTTAGCATATCTTTTTTTGGTTTGTTTTTGTTAAGAAGATACTTAGATTAAACTAAACTAAACTTAACTAAATAAAAAAATGATTATTAATTGAAATTAAACCTAATACAAATAAAGAAAAATAATTCTAATATTTTGGTGTTTTTATTTGAGGAAAAATTTGAAATGAATTAAACCTAATTCTAATTAGTTTTAAATTAATCAAAATAATTCAAAAATAATTTAATTAATTAATTTACAAAAATTAATTTCAATTAAAAAAATCCTAAATCTATTTTTTGTGATTTTTGTTGTTAAAAGAAAATTAATTTTTAAAAGTATATAAAAAGAAAACAATTAAACAAAAAAAACAAAAATTATACTGGGCCTGGTGTGTGAAGTAGAACTGGGGGGTGTTTGTTGGAATTTGCTAGGCCCATGACATGGATCCAAGCGTTGTGACAAAAGTAACCGGGGGTGTGCAGTTTGGAATTTGCAAGGCCCATAGAGGAGAGGCCCAGGATGTTGCGCCTGATCTTGTGGGTCTGCTTCCTGAGGGTTCACCATGAGGGAGCGCTCCAGGAGCGCTAGATTAGGATTCATTATGATCTACTGGCTGGGATCTGAAGGTACATGATAGGCGCACTGGCATTCAATACACAGGATCTGCAAGAATCAAATAATATGAAAATAAAATGCAAGCGGCAGGGGTCGAACCCCTGCCCTTGCAGACAAATGCATTATCACACGCTGCATCTACCACTGGGCCATTCAATTCAATTGTTATTATAATAAAACAAAAATTACATAATGAGAAATCAATGTTATTCCCAGATTTTCAAACGCGCGCGCCAATATTCAAACAGACCAACAGGGACACGACGCCTGGGCCAACAAAGTCAACCACCGGAGTCAACATTCCGGTTGTCTTCTCCGGTGGTTCAAAAACTGGATCTGCAAAAATAAGAGAAATTAAAGCCCCAAATTCAGGCTACTCCCCCTAATTCACATGCTACAAATTCAACCATGGTGCTGGCTTGACCTGAAACGACATGTATCTTGAGATACAAAGCTTGGCTGAAGCTTTGTCCTAACAATGGAAAACCTTCATCACTGCGTTAAACTTCTCATGCGATGGTTCTAAACACACCTAATCATCAGTATAAACACAAATATGCATATGGAAATCATTTATATTACATGAAGATAAAGTTTGAGATCCTCAAAAAAATACCAACAGAGTGATGATGATCTGCTTGCTTAAGGATTGGGTTAGGTTCTTGGAAGCCTCAAAGATGTGTTTATACCCTTAGTTTGGACAAATGATGGCTGGAAATGCAACTACCAATTTTGACAATTTTGGAATTTTTTTGCAAATTTTGTAGAGTTCTCTAACAATGGTTTTTTGTGTCCTTTTAGGCTAGCAAGGTTGTGTATTTATAGAGGGAAGGTGAGAAGGAATAAACATGGAAAAGATCAAAGCATTAACCATGGCTTGAATACAAAATCACAATTTGAAAAAAAATTCCATTTTTGAATTATTCTCTTGCCATTTTCATCATGCAATGAACCTAGACCTATGCCATGTATTTGTACGAATTTTGGGTCCCCTTGATGGGTCAAGTCAGGCCCAAATGTCATGGCCCATATTTTCTAACATTTTTACTTAATTTATTTGATTTTAAATAAAATAAAATCAAGATAAAATCATGGCCATGCCAAAATTGACTTAGAGGTCTTCATAGATATTAGGGACATGTTCGAACCTTCAAAACTAGGCCCATTGGTCAAAAAATGCAATTTTGTTCAATGTGTACTTTTTGAAATTTCTCAAAATTCCCCAACTTGTGCAATTCATATCTTGCTCAATTTTTATCCTTTAGGGATGATCTTGGACATTTTGGAAATCCTAAGATGTTCTCTATAATCTCTATATTTACCATTTTTGAATTTGGTGAATTTATCTTTATGTAACTTGCCTTGACAAAAAATGCCTTTTTCTTGACTTTCAAAAAGACCTGTAATGTATTGGCTCATATCTTTCTAATGATGCATTTTTTGAACTTGAGGATAAAAGAAAAGTTATAGGGAATTGGATTTTCTTCACAATGAGCTTTGATTGGTGAAAATGGATGAAGCATGTGAAAGTTATGCCTGGTCAAAGTTCAGCCGACTTTCTCTAGAAAACCCTAATTTAGCAAGTTTTGATTTTTGATGATTTGAGAGCATTCCTTGAGGAATTATGATCAACCCTTAATCAAATGATGGATATCACTTCAAAATGTTGATGTTGACCAAAAATCTTGAAGTTTGAGTGTATATTGACCATAGTTGACTTTTGACCTAATATAGTTGATTTCCAATCATCTGAGTAATTGACTGAGCAAACTTGTAATGCAAGGTATAAAAATTGGCATGAGCATTCTTGAGGACATATTAGGAACCATGGAAATCACTTGAGAACTTTGAAACCCAAACTTATTTGTGAAAAGTGAAACCCTGGTTGAAAATCCATTGCTTAGGAGGAGAATTTGTCTAGTCAACCTTGAGCACTTGAGGACCTCTAGAAGTATGTTTTGAATAAAATGAGAGGACAAATTTTAGGGTGCAACACAAACAAATTATTTATTTCTACTTAATGCTCGTTCAATTATTGAGATTGTTATATAAATTTTTTAATTTGTCATATTAAATAAAAAATTATATTATCCCAAAATCAATTAAATTATTATATATTTCATTATAAAATATAGATTATTAAACTCTTGGAATTGAAATATTTGAATCTTATAGATATTTGATATTAATTATTATACTAATTAATTTGAATCTTAAAATTAATATTTTAAAGATTTGAGCATAAAAATATTTCATGTAAAATTTTAGTTTTAGTAGTACATAAAGCCATACTTTTATTATTAAAGATTGTGATTGTATAATTATTTCAAGCTCAATTTCACGAAATCCCTTATCAAGTACTCCCTCCGGTCTTATATGTAAGCAAAAAAAAAAAAAGCTCACCCTTTAAGAAAGTGGTCATATATTCATTTAAATGGTGAGAAATATGCATTTTTTCCACATTTACCCTTATTTATTAATTTAGAATTTAATTAATAATTTTTTTATAACCATTTAATTATTGGTCCTTTTGTTTCTATCGGTGCATCTATAATGCAACTAATAAATGTCCACTTTTAAACTCTTAAACTTTCTCACTCCACATACTCTCATTGCAACCAATAAACTCCCACCTTAAAAATGTAGTAAAATTTTAAGTTTTCATATAAAACTGTCCCGCCTGAAAAGTTTGCCAAAATTTTCATACTCCAAAATACATTCCCGTCTTGTACTACAAAGTTGAGCTCTATAAATACTAAAGCTTATTTTTCCTGTATCATTGTCATTTGGTTTTAATAAAAATGCCTCTTAATATTGATCTAAACTCTCCATATGTTGATCATGAAATGATGGAATGCAACATAGCACCTTCCATTAATCTAAATGATCCTTCTTCAAGTAATGATAATGAAGTTGAACATGGATTTCCTAACCATGATGAAGACATTGATGTAGATGCTCTCTATTCAAATGAAGTTTATGTCATGGAAGAAGGTAATATGCTCTTTCATGTTGGATAACCATTAAACAACTTAATTAATTATTTTTACTTTCAATTTTGTTTTATAAAGTTGCAGAGAGTGAATTTAATCCAAATCAAGATGATAGAGAGGAGACTGAATTTAATCAATATGAAGATGGATTTAGTAAGCAATACTGTAATCAATTTATTTTAAACATTTTGTTTATATCATTAATTTTGGTTTGTTTATATCATTACTTTTGGTTTGTTTATTACTGTGTCATCATACTTTTTCTATTCACTTTTTTATGATAAACATAAGACATGCATAAACACTTAGTAACAACATGCAGTAACATTTTTTCTCATTATATTCACTTTTTTACATGCAGTGTCAACCATGGTTCAACATGAGACATAAACTGTTAAGAAAAAAAGATCATTCTTGAACAATGACCAGCGGAAAATAATTTCCCAATTATTGATAAAGAATAGTTATGGTGGAAAACTGGAATCTGGAATTGTTATATGGTTGGCATCCAAATACTCGGTATCCATCTACGTTATTTATCGCATTTGGAAGCAAGTATGTCAAACAGGTGACGCGTCTCATAAAAGAACAAAAAATTATGGTCGAAAAAGAGTTACGGTAGATATTGAAAAAGTGCGGGATATTCCGTTAGCTAAACGTAGCACTCTTCAGAGCCTCGCATTTGTCTTGGGCATTAGCAAAACAACATTGTTAAAGTTTGTAAAAGATGGGACTTTGCGTCGGCATTCAAATGCTCTAAAGCCACACATGAAAGATAGTAATATGAAAGATCGTCTTAGATTTTGCTTGTCAATGGTTGAAGAAACTAGTCTTCCTCATGATCCAGAGTTTAAGTCTATGCATAATATCATCCACATAGATGAAAAGTGGTTCTACATGACCAAAAAATCGGCAAACTACTACCTTCTTGAAAATGAGGATGAGCCATATCGCACATGCAAAAATAAAAATTTTATTGGCAAGGTCATGTTTTTAGTAGCAGTCGCTAGGCCTAGATTTGATGACGATGATAAAGAGATATTTTCAGGAAAAAATGGCGTCTTTCCTCTGGTTCAGAAAGTAGCAGCAAAAAGGTCAAGTGTCAATAGAGCTTCGGGTACACTTGAAACTAAGCCAATTACTTCTATCACTAAAGAAGTTAGTCGAAATTTTCTAATCAATAAAGTGTTACCTGCAATTAAAGAAAAATGGCCCAGAGAACATGCAATGGAAACAATTTATATACAACAAGATAATGCTCCATGTCATGTTTCTATTGACGACGAAGAATTTTGTAAAGCAGCTTCTGAAGGTGGATTTGACATTCGTTTATCTTGTCAACCACCAAATTCTCCTGATTTAAATGTCTTAGATCTGGGTTTTTTTAATGCCATTCAGTCATTACAACATAAGGAAGCTTCAAAATCGGTTGATGAGCTCATTGAAGTTGTGCAAAAGTCATATGATATTTTTTCTAGCAAACAATCTGACAAATTTTTTCTCACACTCCAATCTTGTATGATTGAAATCATGAAAGTTAAAGGAACTAATAATTACCGAATTCCCCATATGAAGAAAGATGTGATGCTTACTCGAGGTATACTACCTAGTCAACTAAAATGTGACCGAGAGTTAGTTGAAAATACTTTTAACTATTTAAGCAATGATAATTAAGGTATGAACTTGTTGGTTTATATAATCATATTTTCTATAAATTTTTCAATAAAATAGTGTATGCTAATTTTTGTCAAATTTAATTTATTCATTTTTCAGGAGGTTGGTCAAATAGATCATGGAATTTGCATGGAGAAGGAAATATCAAGAATGCAAATTGCAGTAGACTTTTTCTTCTTTTTAAGATGCTTATTAACTTATGCATGCAAGTTTCTTACCAGTATTGTACGTTACAATTTTAGTTATGCAAATTGCTTATTCCACTATTATAGTTATGCATATTATTTACACTATTCCATATTACTCGTACTGTACGTTACAAAATAAAATGGACAATGAAAGCATAATAGTAGAAAATGATTAGAAAAAGAAAACCAAATAAGAAACATAATGATAAAAAAACCAGAAACATTAAACCTCACAAAAATCCAAATAAGAACACCTAGTTCAAATAATCTAAATAAATTTTTATCATGTCTTTAACCTCTTCTTGCTTGACACCGAAGTCCAATGCCGGTAATTTGTTCAGATCAAAATCACTCATATCTAGTAATTCAACAATGGTGCTTTCATTTGTTGGAGTTAGAGCATCTTCACTTTCATTCTTTGGAGTGAGATTTTCTGCACTTTCATTTGTTGGAGTTAGAGCATCTTCACTTTCATTCTTTGGAGTGAGATTTTCTGCACTTTCATTTGTTGGAGTTAGAACTACTTCAGGAACTTTGTTCAAATCCAGAGAGTCTTCAACAATGAGATTTGATAAATTCTCAAAGTCTTCAATGCCTAAATCAAAAGATGGAAATTCATTAGCTATTTGATGTGGGTTTGCCATGTTTAGAGTATAAAAAAAAATAGAAGAACAAGACTCATGGTAGACAAAATACTGGATATGAAACATTTATAATAGGATATGACATTTCAAAAGGCAATGGTAACAAATGCAACGTAAAAGTAAAAATAAATGCTCATTTGGAAACTATAAAAAGTGAAGTTATTAGAGGAATATTTTTGTTTTTGGAAAACTACAATATGAGGGTAAAATTGGAATGAAGAATTTAATTATATCAATGGTAATTAATTTTTGCTTATAATTGAGACTAGTAAATTTTTTTTTGTTGCTTACATATAAGACCGGAGGGAGTATTATACATTAAAATCTTCTATTTATATATGAATTTGAAGTTGTCTTATTATTGTTTCTATGCTCACTTGTAAAATAAAATAGTTAATTTTGAGAAATTCTTAAAATAAACTAAATTATATGATTCTCATCTTTCTTTCTTCTCCTTTATCTTCTTTTTTCTTATTGTATGTTTAAAGTGCACTCATAACTCATTATTATTTTTTAGAAGAATGAATGTTGACACTAGCGCCACTAATAAAGATATTTGCCTCGTTGATGTATAACTAGTCATATAATTTTCAAAGATAAAAAATATTTCTCTTATTTAGTAAAGCGAAATACTAATGTTAGCACAATATCTAGCACCTCAATAATAATTGAAGACTCTGGAAGAGCCAGTGTATTGTTAAATGGAGGAACAATATTACACATTGAGAATGCACTATATTCCTCTAAATCTAATAGAAATTATTAAGTTTCAAAGATATTTGCCTAAATGGCTACCATAATGAAACAAAAGATGATGGAGGTATTGAATATCCTTGTATTACACAACATAATTTTGGAGAGAAAATGTGTAATGGAAAAGCTACGGGTTTTTTTCTCGGGCTTGTACTACACTTATATTAGTACAATTGAAGCACATGCCATTATAAACCAGAAGTTTATAAATAATAATAAATTTGTAATTTGGCATGATCGATTGGGCCATCCCAGTTATATAATAATACGAAAAATAATTGAAAATTCATGCGGTCATCAATTAATGAGTCGGAAAATTATTCAATCAAATAAGTTCTCATGCAACTCTTGCTCGCAAGGGAAGTTGATAATTCAACCATTTCCAACAAAAATTAGATATGAATCTATTAGTTTTTTAGAGCGTATACATGGTGATGTTTGTGGGCCAATACACCCATCATATGGACCATTTAGATATTTTATAATTTTAGTTGATGCATCATCTATATGGTCACATGTTTGTTTATTATCAACTCGCAACCAAGCATTTGCAAGATTGTTAGCTCAACTAATTCAAATAAGAGCTCAATTCCTTGATTATCCTGTCAAGAAAATACGTCTTGATAATGCTGCAGAATTTTCATCTCAAGCATTTAATGAATATTGTATGTCTATTGGAATTGACATCGAACATACAGTAGCACATGTTCATACACAAAATGGACTTACAAAATCATTTATCAAACGTATAAAATTAATTGTAAAACTGCTTATTATGAGATGCAAACTCCCAATTTCTGCTTGGGGAAATGCAATTTTGCATGCTGCAACATTGATTCGCATTAGGCCAACGAGTTATCACACCTATTCTCCTTTAGAATTATTTTTTGGTAAAGAACCTAATATTTCTCATCTAAGAATTTTTGGATGTGCGGTGTATGTGCCAATTTCTCTACCACAACACACTAAGATGGGTCTTCAAATGAGGATGGTGTGATCGGTGGAAATAGAACTGACTGTTTTGGAATGCTGGTTCGCAAAATGTCGTGGTAAGCAAGAGTCGCCACCGTATTTTATTTTCTCCAACCCTAATGCAATAGTAGGACGCCTTAGCGGTAACCCTAATGTCTTAGATCATTTTTTATCGAGGCAACCGTTTCGAGGCAACTGGATCTTTAGACAGGAAGGAGACCTCTAAAACACCCTATACTTAATGACCACGTCGAGGCAACCAAGTGAGGCGTACCCTAGGAGTGGCATGTGCAAATGTGTCAATTTTCAGTTATGTTATCTTTGTACATGTTATGGTGAGCTACGGTTGGTTTTAAGTTAAGATAGATCTTGTCATGCATTCCCTATTATCAAACATCTAACAGTTTATAGTTGCAGAAATTAAATCTAAACTATTACAGGGCGTCGGGTATTTACATCGCCAAAAACAAACCCTTTAATTTAAATTGCGGAAAATAAAAGAAAGCGATAAATAAATAAAGTCCTAATTAAAAGCTATTACATTCCGGGAAATAGATACAATAATATGATAAAATGGATCGCATGTGGAAAATTAAATCGGATGCGAGTTTTTTGGGTTTTGACCCTTTTTTTATTAAAGAAATGATTTTTGTTTATTTTTGAATTAAATGGAATTAAACCTAATTAATTAATTAACAAAAAAGAAATATTTTTGGTTTTTTAATGTTTTTAAGGAAAAAAGAAAAAAGATGGTCAAAAGTTATTAAAACCTAATTCTATATTAATTTTAAATTATTGTGAAAATATTAAAATTAACCTAATTAACTAAATTAATTACATTAGTATTTATTTACAAAAATAATAAATTAAGGGTGAATTTAATAAATAATAATAAAAAAATATTATATTTTAGTATTCTGATTTTATTGTGAAAAATTAATTTGGTTAGTTAAGTAATAATAATAATTATTAATAATAAAACAATTGAATGGAAAAATAAAGAGAAAAAAAAAAACCCAGGGGGGTGTTGGCCCAAGTTAGGAGGTATCTTTGGTAATTCTGAAGCCCATTAAGCTGCAAGCCTTGTTGACTTTCCTGATCACCAATGCGTTGATTAACTAGGGAGCAGGGTAGTCGTCCACTCATGACCACTGGATCCAAGCTTGGAGACACATGGCATGCTGAGATGTGAGGTATATGATGGACTTCCTTGTGAAAGCTGCATGTGAATATATGAAACAAAAGGAAATAAATGTTTTGGGGGACTTGGGATTCGAACCCAGGTCCCAGCACTCATAGGCCAATACGCTCAACCACTCCACCAACCTGCCTTAGTTATCATTAGGATAATAAGTAATCAATATATTAACAAACAAATAAAGGTGCCTGAAAAAAAATAAAAAGCGCGCGGATTTTAAAAGGGCCAATGAAGTATCAACACATCATCATCTTCTTCATTCGTTCCTGCAAAAACATAAACAGATAGCGGGGGTTTTTAACCCCCACTAACCATGGCAACAAAAAATAGCGAATAGAAGCTCAGTGCATATAAATATTTCGCGAGGGGTCAGTTGTATTCGTCTTGGCCACACGATCTCAACCATATGTCTCACAAGTCTTAATTTTTCTTGGATTGCAAAGCCCCAATTTCAAAGCTTAAGAACCCTAGAAATTGATCATGGCATCTTTGGATTCAGTGCATTATAATTTAATTAAATTATGCCATTAGCTTCATATGGTCTCTAGCAACACAAATCAATCAAGAAAACACGTTAAATATGCATGATTTAAGAGTTATGATTCTGGATAAAAGTTGCAAACCGTGGTTCTGTGGATGATGATTCTTTAAGCTTTGAGACTGGAATTTGATTGTAAATCCTGCCTGAGACCTCCTGCAATGTATTAGAATCAACAAAAATCCTTAAATCGCACTAGAATGCAAAAATCAGTTTTGAGTTTTCTTGGAAATTTCTTGAATTGGCTATGGTTTTTTCTGCAGCTTTTTCACGTCCCTTAGGTTAGGATTTGCTTGCATATATATATAGGGCAATTGAATTAGGTCAAGAGTTGGGCAAAAATCCATGTGCAATGGTGATTGAATCTTTGATTGGAAATCAAATCTTTTTGATTTTTCATGATTGGAAAATGTTGCCAAATTTGGAGATTTTGTATCTTTGACTTGGTGCTCGAATTTGCCAGCATATCTTGACCATATTTGCTTCACAAATTGATTGAAAAACCAAATCTTCTATTTTCCTACAATTTAAATTAATTAAATGAATTAATATTAATTAAAAATCCAAATAATCAATAAAAATAAGAAAATAAATTCAATTAAGCTTGATGGGTCGTGCATAGGTCATGGATGAAGTTTGAAGAAGAGATTTGAGGCCCATTAGCAAAAATAAGGTGTTTTGAGCAAAGTTGACTTTTGCAAATTCACAAAAATTTCCCAACTTCTCCAATGCATATCTTGCTTAATTTTGATCATATGAACATGTTCTTGGACATTTTGGAAAGCTCTTGAAGTCCCCTAACCAATGCCTTTGGTCCCATGTCATTTGGATTTACCAATCTCAAGTTATGTCCTTTGACTTAAAGTGTACTTTTGTTGACTTTTGAAATTGACCTATAATGTCAAAATTGATAACTTTTTGTGAGAGTATTTATTAAACTTGGAGTGTGAAGATGGATTGTAGGAGATTGCATCCTATTCAAAATGAGCATTGTATGGGATTTTTCTGATGAACCATGAAAAAGTTATGCCCTGGTCAAGATACAGTTGACTTTTCTACTGTCCAAAAATAGTAACTTTTTGCATCTTGATGATTTTTGAGCTATCCTTGTGGAATCATGATCAAGACTTGATCAAATGATGATTGTGGACTCAAAATGAGATGTTGACCAAAAATTCTGACTTTTGACTGCAAAATGACCATTTTGCCCTTGCAGTTGACTGTAGATCAAATGAGGCTTTTGACTGTGCAAGTTGGCACTGTGAGTCTTGAAACTTGGTATGTAGGTGCTTGAGAATGTATATAGGCCTATGAGACTTGATTGAGCCATTGAAAACCCCAAATTCATTGACAGAACCAAAACCCTAATTTCAGTTGTTTTAGGAGATGGTTTGACTGTCTAACCTTTAAGCAATCTTGAGCAATTTTGAGGATCATTCTTGACAAACCTTGAGGAATATGGGAGGGAAAATTTTGGGGTACAACAGATGGGAATATATGTTGGATGTGAATCTCCATCTATTATAAAATACCTTAAACCAACAACATGATATTTATTCACTGCTCGTTTTGTTGATTGTCATTTTGATGAATCAAATTTTCCAGTATTAGGGGGAGAGAATAAGAAGCCGAAAAAAGAGATTAGTTGGAATGAATTATCATTATCTCAGCTTGATCCTCGAATGAAACAATATGAACTAGAAGTTCAAAAGATCATTCACTTGTAAAGCTTAGCAAATCAACTACCAAATGCATTCGCTGATCCAAAAGTTATGACTAAATCATATATACCAGTTGTAAATGCTCCAATAAAAATGGATATGCCTGATGGACAATCCAACGAGTCTCAACCACGCTTGAAGCATGGCAGACCAATCGGTTCCAAAGATAAAAATCCTCAAACAAGAAAGGGAGCTAAGAATAAAGATGACTCAAGTGAGGATATAGAAAATCTAAAAGAATCTTCAGACATAATAAACAGTTCATCTCAAGAAGAGATTGATCAGGTATCTGAAACTCATAAAAATAAAGAGATATCAATAAATTATGTCCAAGATGGAATACAATGGAACCGATATAAAGTCAACATTGATGATATTTTTTCGTATAATATAACGCTAAATATGGTAAATGACAAAGAGTATCATGAACCAACGTCTATTAATAATTTTAGGCATAGTGATTATTGGTCAAAATGGAAAGATGCAATTGAAGTAGAATTAAACTCACTCTACAAAAGACAAGTCTTAGGACCTGTAGTCTGAACACATCAAGGTGTGAATCCAGTTGGTTACAAATGGGTTTTCATGCGAAAGCAAAATAAAAATAATGAAATTATGAGATTCAAAGCTCGACTTGTCGGTCAAGGATTTTCGTAAATACCTGGAATTAATTTTGATGAGACATACTCACATGTAATGGATGCAAGCACTTTTCGATATTTAATAAGCCTTGTAGCACATGAAGGGATTAATTTGTACATGATGAATGTTGTAACTGCTTATCTGTATGGTTCACTTGATAGTGAAATTTAAAGGAAACTCCCTGAAGGGTTCAATGTATCAAATGCACATAATTTTGAATCTCGAGAAAACTATTCCTTAAAATTGAACAAATCTCTCTATAGGCTGAAACAATCTGGACGCATGTGGTATAACCGTATTAGTGAATATTTTCTTAGAGAGGGATATACAATTAACTCTATTTCTCTTTGTATTTTTATAAAAAGATCAGGAAAAGAATTTGCAATAATAGTTGTCTATGTTGATGACATAAATATTATTGAAACTCTTGAAGAGCTTCCAAAAGCTATGAATTGCTTAAAGAAAGAGTTTGAGATGAAGGACCTATGAAAAACAAAATTATGTCTAGGTTTACAAATTGAGCATTTGGACAGAGGAATATTTGTACATCAAGAAGTCTATATAGAAAAGGTGTTAAAACACTTCTATATGGACAAATGTTACCCGTTGTCTACTCTAATGGTTGTTAGATCATTAGATATAGAGAAAGATCATTTCAGGCCTCGAGAAAAGGATGAAGAATTGCTTGATTCTGAAGTACCATATCTCAGTGCGATTGGAGCACTAATGTACCTCGCTAATTATACACGTCCTGATATATCATTTGAGGTCAATCTATTAGCAAGATACAATCCTTCACCTACATGAAGATATTGGAACAGAGTCAAACATATACTTCGTTATCTTAGATGTACAATAGACATGAGTCCATTTTATACCAAAGTATCCCAACTCAAATTAATGGGTTATGCAGATGTAGGTTACTTGTGAGATCCTCACAATGGTAGATTACAAACAGGTTATTTGTTTACATGTGGTGGTACAACTATTTCATGGAGATCAGTGAAATAAACAATATCAGCAACTTCATCTAATCATTCAAAACTTTTAGCACTACATGAGACAAGTTGAGAATGCATTTGGTTGAGATCCTTAATCCAACACATACAAAATACTTGTGGTTTGTCTTCAGGAAAAATAAATACAATGACCATATATAAAGTTAATATTGCATGCATCACTCAATTGAAAGATGGTTACATTAAAGGAGACCAAACAAAACATATCTCTCCAAAATTCTTTTTCACTCATGATCTTCAGAAGAACGGTGATATAAACATCTAACAAATTCGTTCATGTGACAATCTTGCAGACATTTTCTCAAAGTCACCCCCAAGTAGAACTTTTAATCAAATAGTACAAAAGATTTGTCTTTATCCTCGAATAAATGATCGTTCACCTGAGGAGGAGAAATAAATTTATTTCAAAAGGTTATTATACTCTTTTCCCTTCACTAGATTTTTTTCCACTGAGTTTTTTCTAGTAATATTTTAACGAGACATATCCAAAACAAACATATAAGGGGGAGTGTTATGAATAATTGGATGATTTGTCTCCCAATAACTTCATTTCTTATTTAATCAATTTGTATTTGTTATATTATAATAGGGATAAATCATTTAACCCTTAATATATAAAGAGAGTATTAGGGATACTCAACTCCACTTACAACAGCAAGATTTCAAACTAAATGTGCCATATTTAAAACACGTAATTGAGTGCTTATATAAGCTACTATATTTATCTATCTCCAATAATTAATAATTCAGAATACCTATGAGAACCTAATAATAATGCCCAAGTAATAATAACTTAAACTAAATATTTTAGAGACTAATTAATTTTACACTATCACTCACTTAGAATTAAATTCTTTTAATAACTATTTCTTTCATATTTTTTTAATTTATTTTAGCCTTTCATCTCACACTAACTAACTGAAAATCATTATCGTTAACTAACCAACTAAGAGTTACCTTTCATTCAGTTCCTTATCACTTTATATATCACAATATGTTTCCGTTTAATGAGGATTAGGAGTTTAGTAAGTATAAATAAGAAATGCTACTTTCTCTTCTGTAATAAGGTACAGTATAGTTTTATTAATCTGCGCATTTCTTTTTCTCTCTCAATTCGTAAAAGACTAAGGGCCTGTTTAGATAAAGAGCTTATTTGGAGCTTATAGCATATGTGCTTATCAAAATAAACACCTATAAAAAAACTTGCATAATCTATTTTTCTAACAAAAAGAGAATAAATTTAAATTATTTTTATGTGCTATAAATCGTTTTCATAAATTCTCTTTGAGAATATATTAAAATTAGCTCAAAAAAGTTTATGAATAATGCTATAAGCTTTTTTAATAAGCTCTTCTAAATAGTGTCACAAATCTTATAATATAAGATAAGCTCAAATAAGCCAATTCAAACTGGGTGATAGTGTAAAATTAATTAGTCTCTAAAATATTTAGTCTAAGTTGTTATTATTTGAGCATTATTATTAAGTTCTCATAAGTATTCTGAATTATTAGTTATTGGAGATAAATTAAGTTCTCATAGTTCTCATAGCCAATTCTCATAGGTATTCTGAATTATTCTGCATTATTATTAAGTTCTCATAGATAAATTAGTTATTAGTTTATATAATGACTCAATTGCGTGTTTTAAATATGACACATTTAGTTTGGAATCATGCTGTTGTAAGTGGGGTTGAATATCCCTGATACTCCTTTTATATATTACTTGATCATAATACTCCCTTTATATATTACTTGTTTTCATAAGAGAAAAAAAATCTCAACAAAATACAATGTATTTAAACTACTAATTTATTAGATTCATATTTTCTACTCATGTGTATACTATATTTTCGATCGTATATACTATTATTATATTTGTATTTTTGACCGTCCAAAAAAACAAAATTAAATACCTATCGGAAAAATTACATACCACACAAAATTAATGTATCAAATTAGTATGGGATAAATAAAACATCGTAGTGGGAGAAAAAATTTTTTTTAAAAAAATAAAAACAAAAATTTTTAAAAAACTTTTAATTTTTTTAAAAAAATAAAAAATATTAAAAAATAATAATAAAATAATCGAATTTCCACGTGGAATTTTAAAAAAAAACACGTCAAATGCCACATATGCAGATTCTGCTGGATTCTTGACCCAAGATCAAGTTTGAGGGAATCTTGTTTTGTTGAGGGGGCTAAAATAATTTTTTTTTAAAAGGGGGTAAAGTAAAACTCGTTACTATTGCATGAGGGTAAATTACATTTAACTATATTGTAAAATAGGACCAATCTCATTGTATACGATTACACCGATGAAATAATACAAAATTCTTTTTATTCCTTATTTCTCTTTATTTTATAACATTTTTTAAATCCATAATTTTTTCCAAACTCTTACAAACATTAACATACATTTGAAATAATAAATTAAAATAATCTTAAAAATTTCAAACATACTGTTATGCATGAAAATATGGGTGGTAAAACGAATCGCCTGCTCCGTCTTAAGTCCGCCAAAAAAGGGGCAGGACGGACAAGCCTATCATATGAAATTGGGCTTAAAATCTAGTTTGTCCTGCCAAGGTGACGGTTGGTAGGCGGCAGACTTGCCTATCAATTTTTTTTCCAGTTTTTTAATAGATTAATAGGTTTTTTATTTATTTTTACATTTCAATTAAAATTTTCATTTATTTTTTAGAATAATTTTTTATAAAAATATTTTTAACAAATTTTACTTCAAAAAATATTGTATATATTCACAAATAATAAATCTATAAAACAAAACTATCAAGGATTAGAATTACTAAACTTAACTAAAATGACAACTAAAATGACAACTAAAATTCTAAAACCATCAATAAATTTCACCTAAAATAGAACCATCAAAGAGTTTCAAAACTATAGTTCAAGTATTAACCTTCAACAAACCAATATAAATATTGAATGCTTGATAAGTATTTTTAACAAACAAAAAAACCCGTAATAAGTATTAAGTACAACACCAAAGTTTAGTGATTCAAATTACATAACATTGTCTAACAAAACAAGAGTCAAGCATTCTAAAATCTAAATCCTAATCATCAAGGTCAATAATATTAAATCCATTCTTAGAACAAGTTGGACCCTCTTTTTCATTTTTATTGTCATCACCATTTCCATCTACATTACAAAATAATGAAATAAATTCAATGGTTAGTAAAAATATAATAAAAACATAGTAGATAACCATATTCATACTAAAAATAATTACCATTATTAAAGGCATGTAACCCATTGCAAAAACAAAGCAATGCTTCAACATTTTCAGACAATGTTTTTTTTTTGTATTTAACATTTTTTTTATAAATTAAACGGGTTTGACGGGCCAACCCGTCACATTAACTCTTTAGCTTGTTGGGTTTTTGTTTTGGCGGGGCGGATTGAGCGAGTAGGTAGGTCCAAAATCCCAATCCAATCCTCCATTTTTTGGCAGGTGAGCAGGCCGCCCCTGCAAGCCAGAATCCATTTTGACACCTCTAGATGAAACAATATGAGAACGAAGCCAAATAGAGAATGAAGCCCAACATCCAAAAGAAAGCAAAGCGTGGTGAAAATGGATGAAAAAAATGTCCACGACTAGGAGGGAAAACATAAGGTAATCAGAGCCATCAGATAAATCTTATGATTTATCGCGTTTTTCGAGGAACTTTACAATTCAGTTATAAACAAACTCCTATATATAAGGAAGGTAAACACCCCACTTGAAGGCAATATCTCATTCATTCGAAATTCCCATTGTTAACTCAAATACTTAGTTGAGTGTTAGAGTGATAACCTTGCAGGTTAGCTCCTTCACCATATCAAAATCAAGGATCACTGCTACGATGGATTCAGGTTCATCACTTCGATCACTATCTCGTTCTCGCGCACAATATTGGAGGTCTATGTGGGAATCGACACCAGAATCCTATGATTACCAAGATTCCTTGATATCATACCTTGATCCATCTCAATCAATACATAAACATATTCCCCCAATCAATCCTTCTGAATTTGTAACCAAATCTCGTTTCACAAAAGCTGTCAAGAAATGGCACCGTAAAAAAATGCTCTCTCCATCGCCCAACACTTGGTTACAAAAGCCACCGACACATGGAAAATCGTCATCCGCCTACTCCACTTCCTCAACAATAGAACCGACACAACCAAAAACTGTTTAATGAGCCCCTCAACCTCCTCAATTTGTAGTGAATCCTCAAATATTCCTCATAGGGGAACTATCCATCTGACCAGAGGCGCCTCCCATGGCGATCAGACATGAAGCACTTCCTAGTTTCTAACTTCTAGAAGCCAATTTAAGACCTGAAGCCGCTCACGGATTATTAAATGACATGTTCAAAATGACCCCACAACAAAACTCCTG
Organism: Vicia faba; assembly: GCA_948472305.1. Classification (NCBI taxonomy): domain Eukaryota; kingdom Viridiplantae; phylum Streptophyta; class Magnoliopsida; order Fabales; family Fabaceae; genus Vicia; species Vicia faba. The sequence continues at coordinate 28,194 of CATIWC010000943.1, forward strand.
GTCCATTGCTGATAGACTCACTCAGATAGAGGAGAGTATACAAAATGTCATGCTAAAATAATGAACTTTCCAAGAGGAAGCCTCACATATGGTCGCAAAACCAAGGAAATGGCATGAAGAGTACCAAAATATGCCTCGTCGACAGGACTATAGACTACGTACTTTATCGTCTGGCTACAAGGGAAATAATAGTAGTCACACACCCTCTGAAGGTTGTAGGTCGTACAGAAAAGAAGGAAATGAGGAAGCCACTTTAACACCACCTAATAATAAGAATCCCTTGAGCACTCGTATCCTGGGTAGTAGAATTCCACACTTCTTGGAAAAACCACCCAAATTGCAAGATTAAAATGGAGACGGGGATCTAGAAGAACACATCGAGCAAATAGATGATCATTTCTATTAGTACCATACATACAAAGATATCAAATACAAATTATCCATGCTCATTCTGACAGAATCGGCCTGAGACTGGTATAAAATCTCCCTTATGGAAGCATAAACTTGTGGTCAAAATTCTACAAGACTTTCACGACTCATTTCACCGCGAGAGAAAAACAACCAGTAAGTATGGTCATCCTCAGTGGGGTGAGTCATGGCAAGAAATAAACCATGCATGCGTACATCACTAATTCACTAAAGTGGTGGTATCCATGGGCGGAACCGATGAAAGTCTCAAATGTTGTATTTTAGAAAGAGGACTCAAACTGGATAGTATATTTCGAGAGAAGTTGCTAAAAAGAAGCCCATAACCTAAATGATTTGCTGAGCAGGGCTCAACCCTATGTAAAATACAAAGACAGACTATTAGCTGATAGAGGAAGCAAAGGGTTGAGTATCTTCGAATAAGAGTGAACAATAGACAAAGAGTCCGAAACATCTAAGGAGGAGCACGAACAAAGACCTCGTTCAATTTTTTACTCTCACACCCCAACTGAACACCTCCCATGAAAGGATTCTAATGGAATGCATCAATACCGAGGTTACAAAATTGAGATAAGAAACCCATACTCAATTAGAGAGTCTGCATGGACTGATAGATCAAAGTATTTCCATTTCTACAAAATCCACAGTCACAATACGAATGATTGCATCATGATTAAAAATGCAATAAAAGGATTCATCACGAAGGGATAACTATTTGATTACACGAAAGATTGGAAGAGGAGTAAAAAAGGCTAACTGAAAAAAAAAGGACATTCTATGAAGAAGATGATGAAAGTTATTGCCACAGGGACAGTAAGGATATTGCTCAGGAATAATAGCACAAAGGATACATCACCTTCATAATTAGTGGAGCCCCTAAGCCCAACATACCATCCAAGGGCAACACCTAGAGAAATATTATCGAGCTAATGGTTGTTTTCAAGAAATATGGGATTACCTCAACCACTAACTCGAAAAGACCTATCATCGGTTTCTGAGGTAATGAGAAGGTAGAAGGAATATTAAGGAAGATATTCCCTTTGGTAATATCAATAACCATAACTAGATTTGGCGCCATATATGTTATGATTTATAGAGGAATTTCTTGCGACATTATGTATACCAACCTCTTTGAGAAAATGAGACCGAAGAAAGAAAGGTTACTACTATATGAAGGGTCGGATTTAGAAGCCTTCAATGATACAATAACTCGTCCATGGGGGTATGTAGAGCTGATGGTCACCCTGGGAGAAGGGCAAAAAAAATAGAACTATTGACGCCTAACTCCTGGTGGTCCCATACCGAAGTGTTTATAACTCCATCTTAGGTCGCCATTTTGCATCAACCTTGGACGTGGTAGCTTCCCCTGTCCACCTCAAGATGAAGTACACAACATCTATGACAAACTGACTATAATAAGTTCTAACTTAATAGGAGTCAAGATGATTTATCAAGCTATATAATAGGAATAAAAAGAAGGCGAGGCTACCACTATGAAAAAAATGTGACCTCGTTAGTTGGGAAGTTGGAAAGAATGAGAATCCGACCTTCAACCAAAAGATGTCACAGGAGAAACAAGCAAAGGAAAGTGGCTAAGGAAAATACGACCTAACTCGGGAAAGGAAATAAGAGACAACATAAACTACCTGATTATGTTATCAGTTAATTTCTTTAAATTCTTGTCAATTAGGCGGTGGCAAAAACCACTTAGTTATGACACTTGTTAATCCTCTATTAATCTCTTTTTAAGGGTGTGTTTAGCTTAGAAGAGAAGTTGTGAGGAGAGAAATAGATAAGAGAGAGTGTAAGAAGAGAGAAAAGATGATAAATAAAGTAGATTTGAGGTATTGTTTGGTTTAAGAGAAAGAGATAAGAAATAGAGAAGAGATAAGTGTTGCATATTTTTAAAGTACTATAATGCCCTTATGATAAATATAATTTTAAAAATATAAATTTATAATTTAATGGGCAAAATAGTCACTTTGCTATCTAAATTTGTTTTTTCTCACTTTCTCCTCATAATTGAAGAGAAATATAAAAGGTATGGGGTCCACTCTTTTTTAATCTCTCTTCTCAATTTCTCTTCTTCCCAAACAAAAGAAGTTATCACTCTCTCTTTAACTTCTCTCTCACCTATTTCTTTATTTCCTATTTCTACTCTACCAAACACATCCTAAGAAAGAAATATGTTAAATCTACTCCATTATGTCGACATTGTAATAAAGAAAATATTATTCCTAAATTATTTCCGCTTCTTATTATGAAGGATACACATCCAGATAGATTAAAGCACCAACACACTAATGCTAAAAAAAACGACAAAGCTGACCAAAACACTAGCACACGAGCACGAAGAAAACACCTAGAAAGCTGTAAAATAAACGACCTACCCCCTCTTGGTAACTAGCCACTCTAGAGGAAGTGGTAGGCCTGTCAATACATCCACCTCAAACCAGGTCCACACCTGGGAACATGTGAAGGGGCATTAACCCTTGCTCGGGCATGGTTCTCAGAGACGTCCAATAAATACACGAGCACAACCTCAAAGAACAGAGTCATAACTATAACAATAATGGTACGAGTTAAATAAATAAAACACATTTATACAATGCAGATTAAAAGTTACATAAGTCAGGCCCAATACATTTGGCCTAAAAAAAGAAGGAGAAAAGATAAGTATCCAAGGGAACCACTTCACCATCTACAATCATTTGGTTGAGGCGAACCTGAGTTAGGGAGATGGAGTCAGTTGAGTAGAAATTTTCAACCTGAAGAAGAGCACTTTTGAAAGCATCATCGGGCACTGAGAAACCCTTATGTAAAGAGTTGGATAGTTATTTACAAAGAGAAATATTTTTGTCGCAAATCATAAGGTCGACCTGGGTCTTTAGATGGTTAAATTAAGTCTCCTTTAAAGCATTCTCCAATCCCTCGACCCTATTTTGAGCATATTCCATGGACTGACTCACTTTAATCAGATATTCATCCTCATCAACCACCACTTAAACCAACTGATGTACCTTTTTAAGCAGAGTACAAGGATACCCCAGGGGTCCCAAATCAGTTTTGATGGAAACAAAGGAGTCGAAAACACCTTGAACCTCCTCTAAACACCTTTCCCTCTCACGGAAAAGGTCGTCAACCCTTTTCTTCAGCCCCTCCCACTCTCGAATAGTGGAAGACGCTTGGCAGGTGGACCCTCGACACGGTCCTCCTCAGATTTAGGGATTGATGATAATCTTTCCTCCCTTTCCCGAATAGTGGAAGAAGAACGCCTGACTGTCAATATACTCGGAGAGGAAGTAAGATTTGCATTCTCGTTCCCTTGACGAACAACTTGAGTAACCTACCTACCCAGCTAGTGGAGCATATGGCTGCCTTACGAATGGAGTGGACGACGTACCAGCAGGCGTACACAGTGTAAAAGCTCCCACGATAGAAGGTGTCCTTGGAATTCCGACTAAGGCAGCAGAGGTGCGAGCCTCCTTCTTCCACTATACATAGCACTTTTATCTTTCATTATATCAACAAACAAAAATAAAAGGCTAAGAATGATAGGCTAGAAGTACGTCGTCCTGAAACCCACATACCAAAAGTCTCCTTCCTCTCTTCCTTGGAATTAGCATATGTTACAAGCTAGCGAGTCTAGATGCCTCTTTTCAACTACTTTTTAGAGGCGGGATCAGCGGAAACCACCCCGCCCGTGTAACCAAGCTCTTGATAAAAGATACCAACCTATAAATATCAATCTTCGTGAGACAAGTCTTCATCCTTATAACATAATCTGGTTCCGATCAAAAAATGACCTTGAGTCTAATACTTGCGAAAAATATCCGAACTCAAATTGAATTCTTCGAATTCAAATTGCATATTTTTGAAGGAGCCTCTTGGACGAGAGAAAAAAAAATAAAAAAAAAATTTAAGATTCTCCAAATTATTAGAATAAGGCTAGAAATATTTGGTGTAGTGCGGCAAAGAGTTAATGCAAGAGGCATATGTGGATTTGGAGAATTATCATTAATAATTTTGGAAATGTGCTCAGAAAATTACTTAAAGAACTTCTAACCGTGACTAAGACTCCTTTTATAATAATATATATGCATAACTTGTACGGTCCTTCATTTTGATTAAATATCAGTCATTTTCATTAAACTTTAAGGCGTGATTGTTTCAAATCATTTAGATACATTGTTAATCTGGTTGAGGTATTTGATTCTCCTATTTACTTGAATTACTTCTTATTAGTTGATACTGTGAAATACCTTTCATATGGGAGTAGTTTTTGTTTAATTTACTTTAGTAGCTAATAAATATTAGTAGAAAATATAAATTCTTGAAGGTTTAGAATTTGTCTATAACATTGTTATAGTTACATATGTGTTTTAAAAAATTATTATGAATAAACAGAATAGGATTTTAAAAAAAACAGTTTCATTAGAAGATCACAATTTAATCGTATTCATCAACTCTAGAATTTTACAATCAAGGTTAAAAGATTTGACAATGAAGAAGAGCGAATCTTGTTCATATATAATAAGGTTCAGAAAGTAGCTAACATACTCAAGCACCGATTTAAAATTTCCCCAAATATAAAAGAAATAACAGAATGTTTTATAAACAATGACATTAGGTAAAAACAAACTACTGAGTAGTAGTATGAACAGCAGCCACAGTAGAAACCATTGAGTCCACTCCACAAATATTTCTTCCCTGGCAAATCTTGTAGTACCCATTTTCTCCCCAATTCTCTCCCCATGAGTTCTTAATGATCCAATATGGCTTCTCCTTCATCCTAATAGGCGCATAGGCTCCAGAACCATATCCAACCAGTAACACACCATGATCAAGCTTCCTGGAACATACATATGGACATGATACTCCTCCAACATATGTCTGCATATATACCGCATTTATAGCAACTGCAAGAGGCCCATTTTTCACAAGATTGGCAGCAATCTGGTCTTCGTTGAGCGAAACAACACTGAAATTTGCAACTGATGCAGCAATCTTTGTCTTGTCGAATTTGCAGGTGCCTTTATCATTACCAGAATATGGATAGTCTTTCTCTCGCATGACTCCACCAGATTTTAGAATGTACTCAAAAGCACTATTCATCAATCCACCGTTGCAACCAGAGTCGCATGAACCCGCCTCCTCTGGATCACACTGCACAAATTTCATGAATCAAACCAATTTAGACAACCAAATTCACACATGTATTATAACAATTTCATGAATGAATGATAAATTATTAACAACTTAACATTAATTAACAAAGAAAGTGAAGAAGAGAAAAAAAAAACCTCATGATCACAATCAACGAGTTGTTGCTCGCTAAGACTGACAAGTTCTCCGGTAGCGAGGTAATGAGCACCTTCAAGTGCACCAGTGGTGCTGAAACTCCAACACGATCCACAAGAACCCTAATTCGTAATTACAAAAAGTTAAAATCAGATAAAAAAAACATTAAAATAAAATATATAAAAAAAATCATATTTAGAAACAATGAATACCTGATTCTTAACAGGGGTAACCGCTCCTTTCTCTCTCCAATCAAAATCAGGCGGAAGATTATCAGTAGGAAGAATCGGAGCCGGTTTGGCATCCGACGGCAACCTCAACTCTCTCAATCCCAAAACGGACTTCCGAAACTCCAGCGGAGTCAGATCCGAGAAACGAGTAACACCGTGAACCGCCGAAGGATCAAATATCTGATGTCTCTTAGCGCGGTGCATGTTAGCCTTAAATATGTTGAATCTGTAATCATGCTCATCCTTGGATGAATAGACCTTCCCGAACCTATGTTTGAATACATTAAAGTGATGCTCTGCTCCCAACCGCACTCCTCCGTCATCGACCACCTGCCGGATTATTGGATCTTCGCCGTCGTTCGGTGTCTCGGATGAGAACGCGGTGACGGAGAAGAGGAGAACAATAAACAAGAGAATAAAGGTTCGATGATCCATGACTTGAGGATTGAGGAATGAGGAATGAAGAGAAGAGAGTGGTGTGAGTCTATATTTATAAAGTTTGCGGTTACGAAAAGAAAGGAATTTTAATTTTCAAAATTAAATATTCTCCGTAATTTCTTGGGCTTTCTTATTTTTCATAAGAGAGATAATTGTAACTTAATTGAATTTGAGTGCGCTAGCGATTACTTAACAGAAAAGTAAGCTTTATTAACCAATACATATATGACACGTGGTTCTGGATTTAAATCAAAATTTAACGACGGTTAGAAATAACTGATGTATATGACACGTGGGTTTGGATTTTATCAAATTTCAAGGACTGGTAGAAGAGACCGATAGTTAGGAAAGAATTTAACTTTGCACTCCACTATCATATTTATATCCACAACACATAAATTATTAAATGTATAACATTTCATTAATATGCATGGTTAAATAGATTTTTATTGAAATATTGATGGTCAAATAATCATAGTTAGATTTTTTAAAGTTATAATGTAATTTTTTATTATTTTTAAACAAACCGAGTATAGCTAATCATAATCATAAAAGTATAATATTTATTAATTATAGTGTATATATAATAATTATTATACTTTTTATTATATATACATTTATCATATTGTATATATAATAAATATTATATTTTTTATTATATATAGATTATATATAATAAAAAGTAATATCGACAATTTAATAATATGAATTAATATTAAATTTTTATTAATTAATTCCATGTCCTAGTTTTATTAATTAAACAAATCAATTTAAAAGTACATTATATATATATATATATATATATATATATATATATATATATATATATATATATATATATATATATATATATATATATATATATATATATATATATATATATATATATATATATATATATATATATATATATATATATATATATATATATATATATATATATATATATATATATATATATATATATATATATATATAATTTAATAATATATTATTTTAATAACAAATTATATTGGTATTGGAAAAAAAAAGTATTTTATAAAAAATAATTATGTAGCTTAGAAAAATATTAAATTTGTTTAATTCTTTGTTTAGAACACAAAATAATACTAATATTAATAGTATTATTTAATTTTACTAATAATAGTGCTAATAATACCGAAATCAATCACTACAAAAATTACTCTTATTTGCAATATAAAATTTATGTCACAAGGTAAAAATCACGTCACAACTCCTAATTTGCGACGTGAGTGATCACGTGGTTGGAGAGCAGGTGACAATTTATTTGCGACGTGACTTTCGTGTCACAAAGTTGTGACGTGAAAATCATGTCGCAATATACTTTTATAGGAATTCGAAACTTGCAGGGAAAGCAGGCGCAACAGGAGGGAAGACAGAAAAAACACTTTATTTGTCACGTGATTTTCACGTCACAAATTAATGACGTGAAAATCACATCACAAATTAATAACCTTTAACACTTTCTCTTTGTTCAACTTTTATTTTTTTATATAAAAAAAAATAAGTTCTGGCGTGATTTTCACGTCACTAATTTGTGACGTGAAAATCAAGTCACTAATCTTTTTCTTTTTTTTTTCAAATTTATTTACTGAAATTTATTTTTCTATTATAATTAATTAAATTAATAAAATAAATTAATAGATTCAATATATAATAAACTAAATTAATAAATTGAATATATAATAAAATTTAATATATAATAAACTAAATTGAATATTTAATAAATTTTGAATTTAAGAATTCTTAATTTGATATTAAAAAAATTAAATTACACAAACTCAAATTTGGAAGCAAAATTAAAAAAAAATTAATTCTACGGGTCATCTTTGTTTCTGTCATCCTCCGGCTCTTGATCACGAACGTTTTGATTTCCACCAAACTCTTGCACAAATTGTCTCATTTGCTACTCCATATCAGCTTGCCTCTTCGTTATGACCTCCATTTATCGTTGTTGCTCTTGCCTCATTGCCTCTATTTGGGCTTTCATTGTTGCCTCATATTGTGTTGACTCGCGTCTCATCTCATTTAACGTCAACTGTCTTACTGTTTCAAGTTGTTCTTGTGTCAAATTTGGTTGACGTGACCGTATTTCCCATCTCTAACTCTTTGAAATAGAGTTTTATCCCCACTTGTCAAGGTGCCTGCCAAATTTCCATCACCAAAAAACAACTGTTAGGGCCTTTTCTGCCAATAACTTGATCCCAAATATAAAAATCCACATCTGGATGAAACGACTCTCCCTCTCCCGGAGTATATTGAGGATTATGAATCAGAAAATTTGCGAACAATGTCTGATAATCCTCCTACACATTCAAAAAAAAAAATTAAGTTAAATATATATTAAATATTAAATTAAATTAAATTATATAAAAAAGTTGCCACGTGATTTTCACGCCACGACTATTCAATTGTCACATGATTTTCACGTCACGACTTCTTAGTTGCCACGTGAAAATCACGACACAAAATTGTCATTAAATAAAAGAAATATATAAACAAATTAAATTAAATTAAATTACTTACGAAAGCTTTTAGAGTACGTTCATCAACAAAATCCCCGGTTTTCTTTGTCCGAGTCTTTTTAACCAACTCAATCATCAATGGAGATCTCCCCAAAGTCTTGATCTAAATAATAAAATTAACTTTAATTAATAAAATATAGTCTGAATTAAAATATAACTTAAAAAGTGGTAATATTTACCATCTGTCGAACATGTTATGCGATACTTATACTTCCAACTGCATTAACGCAACCCCCCTTTTCAGACGCCCTCATCTTCTTAAAATTTTAAGATTTCTCTCGAAATTCAGATGACTCCCAATATTTAAGAAGTTCCTCAAAAACCTCATTGTCTATCCAATTGGGACGGATACCCTGAAGTTTCCAACGCTCTCTGACACGCCGCATTATGTCAGAAAGTCATCTTGAGGTTCTGCCATAATAATTTTTTTAATCAGCTTCTCGTTCAATGGGTCTCACACACATTTTTACTACAATATTGTACGACATTAAAATAAATAGTTAGATAATCATAACGAAAAAGTCATATAAATAACAATAACTAAAAAATAAATTAATTATACCTTAAATTTGTTAAACCAAGCTTCTTTATTTTTGACGTCTTTGAAGGTCTTCCAAAATTGTTTATACATCTGTTGAATTATATAATTTATAACCTTGGTAGAAGTCCGACTCGGCGAGAAACTAAACAATAATAATTTGAATTAGTAATATTAAATATAAATTTATATTAAATATAAATTTATATTAAAAATGAAAATGTTTTCTTAAATAAAAATTTATAAATAAGAAACTTACGAGTTTCCTTCGGGCCAAATCCAAAAACTTCTGTCAATGACATGAATCTCACTTGGATCGTCATTCCATCGAAGTTCATTTCCATCCAACGCATCATCACCCCCATCCACATCATCATCATCATCCGGCTGCGCATGATCATCCTCACGTGCAGGTACATGTATGGAATATGGGGTGCGAGATCCTCCAGTCTGTGTGAGATGTGGGGTGCTGGATCCTCCAGTCTGTTGAAAGGATAAGGGTATCTGTGTGGGATATGGGGTGTTGGATCCTCCAGTCTACTGGAATGATAGGGGCATCTGTGGAGGATGTGGGGTGTTAAATCCTCTAGTCTGCTGGAAGGATGGTGGCATCTGTGTGGGATTTGGAAAACTGGATCCTCCAATATGCTGGAAGGATAAGGGCATCTGGGTCTGAGGGAAAATAAAATTAGGTGGCCTAACAAAATTTGGTACCCCATACGGGCTAATAACAGACGAACTCCCAGAGGAGAGTAATGGCACAAAAGGCTGAGTACTGGCCATGGACATAGGATCGACCTGACTCTGCGGGGGAGGGCACGCGGCTGACTGAGGTGCCTCACATGTTACTAACCTCGGGCGTTGGGACTTTGTAATACGGTGGGAGAACTGACTTGGTTGTTTTGCGTTTGATCGTAATTATTGCGGATAGCAAGATTCGTCACCGACTTTTCTTTTATCCAATAAGGAAAGAGTGAAAAGAACAGGAAAGACCTTTGAGATATTTTCTCGAGTTCGGAGGGTAGGTTATGAAAAAGGGAAGATGTTATCACCCTTTTCATTCATAGTTATCTATGGGCTCTTAGTTGCTTGCTAGATCACTTGAAAATTGCTTGGCTTGAAATGTGTTTGTGGTGGATTCTGAAAGTATTTTTGAAAAACTCCTTCGTGTAAGCAAACTTTGTAATGATTCTCGTCTCTATAAGAATGCATACAAAGTGTTGGACTTTTTTGAAAATATTTCATGTTTTGAAAGTGTTTTGTGTGTTTGAAAAGATGTTTATTTTTTAATATGGATTGTGAGCAAGCAACTAAGAACGTTCTACCTACTCAAAAGTATTTTGTTCATTTCTCTCTTCCTTTGATATTGCTATCTTACCATTGATTGGCAAGTAACTCTATCTTTGGATGTAAAGGGATGGGTGTGGATCATCGTGTAGTCATGGATAGCAATGTTGTGAGATATCTTAGCATTTTTCTTAAGGGACTAAGATCATTTGTAAGGCAAGATTCGTAGCGTCATCGAGGGACTTTGATCTTGTATTTTGTTTGTTTATTCTAAGATGTCTCACATGTGTAACATGACCATTTTTAAGGCAACAAAGGGAGTAAACCCTAGAGGTGAGAAGTGTGCAAGTGTATTGTATTTCATGCTTGAGTTTATCTTGGATTAGGGTTTTCTAAGTATTGGTTTTGTCTTTCCATACAAACCCTAATTAACTAGTATTTATATGAAAGCGGTAAATTGCAAAAAGTAAATATCCTGCGCTATTACATCATTTGGGAATGGGGTATACATATTTATAAATGGAGTTTTGCAAGAAATTAAATCCTATTTATCTATTACAACCATATTGAATATTGACAAGAATTAGATGCACAAGAATGAATAAATGTACAAGGATATGAATGGAGAAGAAAATGGATTTTGTTTACGAAAAATGATTTTTAACCTAATTAACTTAAAGAAGATAATTAACTAAGAATAAGAAAATTAAAATTAAGTCAATAAAAGAAATTAATTTATTAAAGAAAAAAACAAATTTTTTAGGGTTTTGTTTGTGAAAAGAGTTTTAATTAAATTAAACTAGTATAAAAATTAATTAAATAAAAATCCTAAATTCTAAATTAATTACAATTAAAGATAAAGCTAAGTCTAGTATTAATTTATTTTTTAAGCAAAGAAATTGGATTTGTCAAAGAAAATATTTTTTAATGTGTGAAAATAATAATCAAAATCCTAATTCTAATTAATTTACAAATTAATTAACAAAGACAAAATAAAAGGGGACTAAAATAAATTTATTTTAATGTCAAAAATTAATTTAATTAAATAAAAGCCTAAATATATTTTTTATGATTTTTGTATTAAGTAAAATATATTTAAAAGAAAATAAATAAATGAAATAAGAAAAAATAAAATATAATGGGTCAGAGGCTGTGCTAGTGAAACAGGGGGTGAGGGATTAGAAAAAATGACATAAGGCCAAAAAATGGGGGGCCAGGCGCGCCTAGATAACAAAAAAAAAGAAAGAAAAATGTATAAAAAAAAGGCAAAATGTGGCGCTGGGGCTCGAAGCCAGGTCACAGGGGTGAAAGGCGCGCGCTTCTACCACTGGGGTGGCTATACATATTATGTCTTATATCAATCCATAAATATATATTTTAAACTCCTTCCATGGCTGTTATCTTCTTCTTCCTTGCGCCATCTTCTATTACCACTTTTTCAAATCCTGTAACTTCCTCATTTCTCAACAAAAATGGAAAATGTAAACATGAAAGTTGCTCCATTTTCCCTCATGAATCTAACCATGTAAATAACTAAAGCTATAAATCAAAGATGAATGAGAGTTTTGTTGGCCCTAATCTAAAACCTAATTTTTCCAGAAAACTTCAAACTTAAAATTCTCCATGCTCAAGCAATATAAATGAAAACTATGGACATGGTTAGCTTCAGAGTAATGATGTCTACATTTTATCTTTGAAAATAGAAGTCTAACAATACTTATATGAAAAGTTCAAAAGTCAAAAAAACTCACCTTGCAAGAGGGGATCGTGTTTTGAGTTTGAGCAGCTCTCAAGGTGTTGTGATGATCCAGTTAGCTTCAGTGAACCTCCAGGAAACTAATGCAATGATTAGTTTGTGCTGAGGATGGATGAATCGTGCTGGAGAAGTCAATGTGCAAAGCTCTTTTTTTGGGTATGGAGGATGGTGATGGTGGTGTTGCAGTTTCAAAATAGGGACAAGGATGAGTTATGTTTGATGTTAGGGAGCTTTAGGATTGACTTGGTGAGGAAACGCACGAGTAGATTGTGAGTTTGCTGTTTAAGGTCAAAATGTGCAACAATGGAGTTTTGAAATGCAAATTCTGACTTTGAGGAGTTTCAGGGTGTTTGAGGCTTGTGAACTCATCCCTTAGGTTGCAAATGATGTCCTAATTTACAGGCAAGAGGTTTGAGGACTTGAAATAACTCAGAATTTGAAATCACATGTTATGGCTTGTGTGATACGGTAGGAGAACTGACTTGAGGGTTTTGCGTTTTATCGCAAATGTTGCGGTTAGCAAGAGTCGCCACCGACTTTTATTTTATCCAAAAGGAAAGGTGAAAAAGCACTGGAAAGACCTTTGAGATTGTTTCTTGAGTTTGGGGGGTAGATTATGAAAAGGGAAGGTATTAACACCCTTTTCATCCATGGTTTTCCATGGGCTCTTAGTTACTTGCTAGATCACTTGCTTTTTGTTTTGAAATTATGCTTTGTGTGGTTTTGAAATTATTTTTTAAAAGAGGCCATTGTTTAGGCGATCTTTGTAATGATTCTCATTCGTAAGAATGTATACAAAGATGTTTGTCTTTTTGAAAATGTTTTCAATGTTTGTAAAATGTTTGGAAATGTGTGTGTTTATTTTGAAAATAGCAAGGATAGTTGTTTGAAAATAGAGCAAGTAACTAGAAGTAACCTACCTACTCAAATGTCTTTCTTGTTCATTTTCTTATTCCTTTGACATTGTTGTCTTAGCATTTTGAGGGACCAAGATCATTTTGTAAGGCAACTTAGAATAGCGTCATCGAGGGACTATGATCTTATATTTGTTTGTTTTGCTAAGATACTTCGCATGCGTAATATGGCTATTTTTGTATAAGGAAACCAAGTGGAGAATCCCTAAGGATGCTTGTGTGCAAAATGTGTTATTTTCATGCTTGATTTTGTCTTGGATTAAGGTTTTCTATTTGATTTGTTTTTATCTTGCCATTCAAACCCTAATTACTAGCATGGTATATAAAAGCGGTAAATTGCGTAATTTAAAGATTACTATGCTATTACAACATTTTATGGGGGGGGGGGGGGGGAATATAAATTGTGAATGAGGATTTACAATAATGTAAATCTAATTAAGCTATTACAATCAAATCGAATTTGTACAAATATTTGAATAAATCATATAATTTAAATATGCAATGTTATGTATATGCAAGGAAAAGAAATTGTTTTATTTTCATATGCAAAAGAATTTTGACCTACCCTAAAAATATTAAAAAGTAAAATATTTCTTGAGAAAAATGGTTAACCCTAATTTCTAATTTAAAAGAAAATAAAGTTCCTTAAGTATTATTTTTTTGTATTTTTTGTCTTAAAATAATAGACAGTATTCATGAAAATATTTAGTCTTTTATATATCAAAATAAATATTTATAAGTATGAAGGGAAAAGAATAAAATGTATTTAAGTTTATTTTATTTCGAAAGTTTGTTTAAAAAAAAGTAATTAGTATATATAGTTAAAATAAAATATATTTTTTATGTGAAAATAAAATAGAATAAATCAAAATGCAATATTTATCATATTTATATTTTTCATGATTTTTATGTGTTAAAGAAAATATTTAATAAAAAAAATGAAAAAATAAAAACAAATAAATAAAATATAGGGGCCAGGGGGTATCTTGAGTAATCAGGTGGTACTATGTTAGAAAAAAAACGCTAGGCCCAAATGTTGAAGCCCATCCTACAAACAGCCAAAAAATGGATGAAAAATGTGGAAAAAAAATACAAAAAGGCAGGCACCAAGGCTCGAACCCATGACCTTGACATTCTCAGCATGCTGCCTTGCCACTGGGGTGGGTGTACATTAGGGGTGTTCAAAACCAAATCGGCCCAATAGAAAACTGCAAAACCGAACCGGACCAAATCAAAACCGCAAAAAACCGCATTTGGTTCGGATGTGTTTAGGTCATTTTCTCGTGGAACCGTATGGTTCGGTTCGGTTTGCGGTTTGTATTTTAGAAACCGAACCAAACCAAACAAAACCGCATTATGTTATAAAATCTTACTAACCAATATATATTTCTATAATTCTTTAGAGAAATCAACATGTATTATGTGTATATTTTATCATACTTTGTATTATATTCATTTTAATTTACAAATCATAAAAAATAAATATTATTCATTTATAAATACTATTTTCACAAAATATATTTTATCATATTCTTTGTATAATATTTATTTAAGAATGCAATCTTGTTGATATCATTATTTAGATTTAGATAAAATTATAATACGCAATTTTATGTATCAAATTATAAATTTATTTTGACAATTATAAATTTTTTATGGTAATGTATGAACAATTAAATATAAAATTATATTTTCCTATATATTTGTATGTATGACATAATAATTATTTTTGTAAAAAACCGAAACAACCAAACCAATCCAAACCGCATTAGTTTGGTTTGGTTTGGTTCGGATTTTTTTTTAAAGCCAACCGAACCAAACCGAACCGCATGTTTTTTTCTCTTGCGGTTCGGATGATTTTTTGCTTCAAAACCGCCCAAACCGCACCGCGAACACCCTTAGTGTACATTCGTTAGTTCAAATGAAACATGAAAAACATAACACAAAAAGCTTCCTTTGCCCTGTACTTCGTCTTCTTCCTCTAGCTAGCCAGACCAAGCATATCTCTCTCATTTCTCCATGAAAATGAAAACTTCCAACATGAAAATGATAATACTCTTTCCCACGATTGCAGACATGTAAGTTATGGAAACTAAAAATCAAAGATCAAAACGAATTTTAAAGGCCCTAATTTTAAACCTAATTTTTACAGAAATTTGAACTCTAAAATTCTCTATACACAATGAACATAAATGAATTCTATGCACATGGTTGGCTTTAGCACAACAATATCTACATTTTCCTTTCACAAATCGTGGCCAATGGATGTCTGTATGAAGAGATAAAAGTTAGAGTTCTTACCTCTTTCAGCTGAGATCGTGAATGGAGTTTGAGTGAGATTTATGAAGGCCTGAAGATTCCTTTAGCTTGCTTGAACCTCCCTGAGTGTGTTCCAATCCTTACCTTGCTTTGAAAGTGTCTGAAACTCTCTATCCAAGTCAACCTGCAAGCTTGAAAAACAAAAATGGAAGATGGAGAAGGAGGTGTTACAGTGGAGGGATGATGGTCTGGAACACTTAGATATGAGGTAGGTAAAGTGTTTGAGTGATTAAAACTTGAAACACACGAGTGAATTTGTGGATTGCTATGCTTATGCTCAAACTGCAAATTTTTGACATGTTTTTGGTGAGAGGGAGTTTTGGAGTGTTTTAGGCCTTTTGCAACCGTGTTCTATGTTGTAAAGTCTTTGTGTATTAGTATGGAGAAGGTTTCTAATCCACTCCACCACAAATTTATGAGTTGTGTCATTTTTGCACTCTTACTTGCTTTTTAAGAAAGGTGAAGAGACCACTCCTTACATGCTTGTACAGGCCTGCTTGGAGTTGGTACAAGCTCTACACAAATTGCTTTAGGTTTGTAGGACTTGTTTGTGCAGAGAAAACAGGTCCAATGCTCAAGAATTGAAAAGTTGCAAAAGTTAAGCTTTTCCAAAATGGCAATGGCAACTTTGTGCCATTTATGGAATTAAAGCTTGGACAAAGACTCTTGGGCTTGGATTTAGGCTTTTTCAACTGAGTAAGCATTAAATTATGGAGTGAGAAACAAGTTTGGGACCTGTAAAGCATGGATTAGGCAGCATAGGTTCAGATTTGAATTTTGTTCTTCATGAAATGGCTTGAAATCAAAGTGAGAAATTGCCAACTTCATCTCTTTGATTCTCCCTACTAAAAAATGATCTCAAGGAGTTCTTGGACATTTTGGAAAGCTCGCAATGTGCTCTATAACTCATATTTGAAATTAATTTCAATATTCCTCTTAGAAATAGGTGAAAATTTTCCATGAAGTTGGGTCAAAAACCTACCTAAATTAGGACAAAATTTCACTAAGTTATTTTAGTTCATGAGCATGTATTCATAAAATTATATCTTGAGATCCAAGCATCTTTAGAGAAAATTGTGTGAAGCAAATTTGTAGATTTCATGGAGATATACAACTTTCATGTTTGGAATTTTCTTTGAATCATCTTGTATCATGGTGAAAAAATGGCTTAAAGTTGAGAAAAAATAAGAAATTTTCTATACTTAGAAAAATTTCTAAGTTAAGAAAATTTTCAAATTTCAAAATCAAATCTTTAATCTTTGGTTTCTTGATGAATAAGTTTCAAATTTTGACATGTTTTGATGAATTGTGATCCTTGGCACTTGATTTTGACCAAAAAGTCAAAGTTTGACTTTTCAGTACACAGTTGACTTTTGGTCAGTTGACTGCAAATTTCATCTGTCAATCCAATGGATTTGCAATGTTTTGAACCATGTCATTAGGTCATAATGATGCAATTTAACCCTTGAAATCATGCTTCAAATCAATTGGTCATTTGTTAGGTCAAAAATCAGAAATAGCCCTTTCTCAGTCAAAACCCTAATTTTGACCATTTTGCCCTTTTGATGATTTGATCAAATTTCTTGAGGAATTATGGTCCAAACTTGATCAAATGATACATATGAGTCTAAAATGTTGATGTGGATAAAAAAATATGAATTTTGACTGTAAATTGGCCATGGTTGACTTTTTCCCAAATATTGTTGATTTTTAGGTCAACTGTCCAATTGACTGATCAAAAATGTCGTTCAAGGCTTGAAACTTGTCATGAGTAATCTTAGGGGTCCATAATGATGTTTGTAAGTCATATGAAGCATTGATAGTCAAAAAATCCTTGTGCAAACTCAAACCCTAATTTTGGGTCATCAGTGTAAGATGAGATGTCTTGAGCTGACCAAACCTTAATCCAGTCTTGAGTCAAAGAGATCTTGTGAGAATAATCTTGATAAATGAGAGGGCAAATTTTGGGGTACAACAGCTTGGTGTAATACGGTTGGAGAACTGACTTGGGTGTTTTGCATTTTGATCGCAATTGTTGCGGATAACAAGAGTCGCCATCGACTTTTCTTTTATCCAATAAGGAAAGGGTGAAAAGAACAGGAAAGACTTGTGAGATATTTTCTTGAGTTCGGGGGGTAGATTATGAAAAGGGAAGGTGTTAGCACCATTTTCATCCATAGTTATCTATGGGATCTTAGTTGCTTTCTAGATCACTTTTGAAATTGCTTTGTTTGAAATGTGTTTGTGGTGGATTTTGAAAGTATTTTTGAGAAGCACCTTCGTTTAGGCAAACTTTGTAATGATTCTTGTCTCTATAAGAATGCATACAAAGTGTTGGACTTTTGACAATATTTCATGTTTTTGAAAGTGTTTAGTGTGTTTGAAAAGATGTTTGTTTTTTAATATGGATTATGAGCAAGCAACTAAGAACGTTCTACCTACTCAAAAAGTCTTTTGTTCATTTCCTCCTCCTTTAGATGTTGCTATATTACCATTGATTGATAAGAAGCCCTATCATTAGATGTAAAAGGATGAGCATGGGTCGCCGTATATTCATGAATAACAATGTGGTGAGATACCTTAGCATTCTTCTTAAGGGACTAAGATCATTTTGAAGGCAACATTTTAAGCGTCATCGAGGGAATATGATCTTGTATTTTGTTGTTTTTGCTAAGACGTCTCACATGCATATTATGACCATTTTCTCAAGGCAACAAGTGGAGTTAACCCTAGAGGTGCAAGTGTGCAAGTGTTTTGTATTTCATGCTTGAATTTATCTTGGATTAGGTGTTTCTAAGTATTGATTTTATCTTTCCATACAAACCCTAATTTATTAGCATTTATATGAAAGCGATAAATTGTAGAAAATAAATGTTCTACGCTATTACATCATTTGGGAATGGGGTGTATAAATATATAAATGGGGATTGCAAGACTTTAAACCCTAATTATCTATTACAACCATATTGAAATTGAATGATGTACAAAAAGTAAAAATGAATATAGTGTATAAGGAATTAAATAAAAAAGAAAAAAAGATTTTTGTTAAGAAAATTGTTTTTCCCTAATTAGCCTTAAGGGAGATGATTAATTAAACTAATAAAATTGAACCTAAGTTAATATAGAAATAAATTTAAACAAAGAAATCATTTATATGGTTTTTTAGAAAAGGTTTTAAGTTTAATCAAGATAGTATGAAAGTTAATTAATTAATTAAAAGAAAACCTAAATTCTAAGTTAATTTTAATTAAAAAAAGAAATAACTAAACCTAAATCTAATTATTTTATTTTAGAAAAGAAATTAAATTAAAATAAAAAGTATTTTTGTCATTTTTTAGTTTAGAAAGAAATGAAAGTATAAGTATGTTAAATATGTGGATAAATAGATAAAATATTTTTTGTCTTTTTTTATTAATAAAAATAATAATAATATTTAAAGAAAAAGAAATAAAAAAAACTAAAATAAAGAAATAAAGTCAGGGGGTGAAAAAAAGATAATGGGGGTGTTTTTATGTGAAAACAGTTTTTTGGTTAAGTTTGGCCCATTATGGATATTTTTGTATAATCAGAAAAGTAAGAAATTAAAAAAATATACATACGGTCTGCGTGTTGTTTGTGAAGCAGTGGGTAAGATTCAGCAAAATAAGGAGGCCCAATGGACTTAGGCCCAGGCGCGCCTGATTCAAACAAAAAAGAAATGGAAAAAGAGTGAAAATTGCAAAAGGTCTCGCTGGGGCTCGAACCCAGGATATTCTAATACGCGCGCGCGTCTTGTACCACTGGGGTGTCCTGTTTCATCTGTTAGTTATACAACAACCAATAAACTTAAAATAAACTAAGTCCATGTTATAACTTCATCTTCAACCTCCATCCTGAATCCCTGTAACTTATTTATTTCTCATCCATTTGCAAAAATTTAAACATGAAAGTTGTGTAAAATTTCATCACGATTCCAGAAATGTAAATAACTAAAGCTATAGATCAAATACGAATGAGAATTTGTAATGGTACTAAATTTTGACATAACTTTTCCAAGATACTCGGATTCAAAATTCTAACTACTCAAGCAATATAAATGAAATCTAAGGACATGGTTAGTCTCAGGGCTATGATATCTATATTTTATCTTCACAAATGGAAATCAAATGATGCCTATATGAAAAGTTCAAAAGTCATAAAACTCACCTTGAAAATGGAATTCATGTTTTGAGTTGGAGCCTGTTTCAAGGTGCTACAAAGATCAGGTTAGCTTCCATGAGTGCCCAGGAAGCTAATGCAATGATTAGCTTGATTAGAGGGGGACTGAAATGGTCTGGAGAAGTCTACTTGCAATGCTTTGTTTTTGGTTATGGAAGATGAAGAATATGGTGTTACAGTTGGGAAACAAGGATATGGATGAGTTGTATTTGATGTAAGGAAGCTTTGAAAATGATTTTGAGTGAAAATGCACGATGTAAATGGAAGATACAAGTTCAAAGTCAGGACCTGCACAAAAATGGAGTTTGTGTACAATTTCTGGCTAGAGGGAGTTTGGGAGAGTTTTCAAGCTTGCAAAATCGTTTTCTAAGTTTCATAATAGTGTCTCAATTTATAGGAAAAGGTTTTGAGAGCTTGGGGTGATCAGAAGTACAAGTTCGCATGTTGTGGCTCTTTGGCTTGTTTTTGAAGCAAGCTTGATACACATTGTCCCAATGCATAGTACAAGGCTATCTAGGGTGGTTACAAGCTTTAAACATGTTTATCTGACTTTTTATGTTGAGTGTGTGCTGAACAAACAAGTTAGAAGCTCAAGACAAATTGACTTTGTGATTAAAGCAACTTTTCAAGAATGGAATGGTAACTTTGTGCCATAAATGGAAATGTAACTTGGATAATGGCTCAAATGCTTGGACAATGACTCTATCAGTTGTGTAAACATTTAATTATTGAGTTATTAAAAAGTTTGAATCCTACAAGGCAAGATTTATGCAGCATGGTTTGAGATTTGCTCAAGTGTTCATCAAGAAAATGACATATAATTCAAGTTTATGAGACCATCTTCATCTCTTCGAAACTTCTAGCTTAAGAATGATCTCAATGAGTTCTTGAACTTTTTAGAAAGCTTGTAACATGCTCTAAAACTTTAATTTTAGACATTTTTGAAAATTCAATTTGGAACTATGTGAAACTTGGCCAAGAAGTATGGTCAAAAATCTGCCTAACTAGGGCAAAATTTCACTGTGTTTTTGTTTCATGGGCATGTCTTTCTGAAATTATAACTTAAAATCTAAGAATTTCTAGAAAATGTTATGTTCTACAATGTTTTAGATCTCATTATGATCTAAAACTTTCATGTTGAAAGTTTTCCTTGAATTATCTTGCATCATGGTGAAAATTTGGCACAAAGTTATGAAAAAAAGTAAATTTTCTAACACTTAGAAAAATTTCTAAGTCTTGGAAATTTTGACTTTTCAAAATGAATTTTGACTTTTTGATTTATTGATGAACAAACTTAATATTTTGACATGTTTTGATGAAATATGATTTTTGAAACTTGATTTTGATCAAAAAGTCAAAGTTTGACTTTTTAGTGTATCAGTTGACTGAATTTCAACTATCAATCAATTGATCTTTGGAAGTGTTTTGAACCATACCATTAGGTTAAAATGACACATTTGAATCCTTGATATCATGTCTCAAACCAATAATTCATGTATTTTGTCAATAGTCAAAGATTAAGCTTCTTCAGTCAAAACCCTAATTTTGACCATTTTGCCCTTTTGGTGATCTGATCAAATTTCTTGAGGAATTGTGATCCAAACTTGATCAATTGCCATATATGAGTTCAAAATGTTGATATGGATCAAAAATTATGAAATTTGACTGTAAATTGACCACAATTGACTTTTTCCTCAATATAGTTGATTTTAGGTCAACTGATCAATTGACTGAGCAAAAATGTGATCCAAAGCTTGAAACTTGAAATGAGCAATCTTGGGAGTCCAAAATGATCCATGAAAGTCATTTGAAGCATTAAAAGCTCAACTTACCTTGTATAAACTCAAACCCTAATTTTGAGTCATCAGTGCTTGAGGAGATGTCTTGAGCTGATCAAACCTTGTGCAGTCTTGAATTAATAGAGATCTTGTGAGAGAATTCTTGAGAAATTGAGAGGGAAAATTTTTGGGTACAACAACTTCCCCTGTTCAATCTTCTTTAATCTGAAGAGTTAGATTGGAGAGTCAGTCATTCGTGACTTGAAGGTGAAAGATGATTGAACACTAGAGTGCCCAGAAATTTGCACTCGATGATGTATTAATCTGGGAATGGGCTTATGGATGCCATTTGGAGAGATGATGATAGAAACTGGGAGAAACAACAACATAAATCTTTAGTTGATTTGCTGAAAACTATATGTCTTGTTTGTCTTTGAATGGAAAGATCAATTCTGATCTGGAAAAGGTATTTGGATTAATGATTTTTTTTGTAAGGAACAAAAGGGGTTAGCTGTATGTGAATGTATGCATGGTGTAATGATGTTCTCAAAATAAATGAGATTATGTTTTTATGTATATGTTATGTATGTTGTATGAACGCGACATGTTATCGAAGTGCATCCTTGACGTATACTGGGGAGTTTTGAGAAGTTAAATCTTTGATTGCTGTTGGGGATGAAGAGTATGTGTATCATTAGACTTTGTTAACAATGCTTCCACTGGGGATTCCTGCTTTGTTGTGGAGAGTGTTGATTTTCTGCTTGGGAACCAGAATTCAAGAGTTTTAGTCATATATTGCTCTGGTGAGGAATTATCATTTGAAAGTTAGTTGTTATATGGTCGTATTCCAAGCTTCACAATAACTTACTGGTGATAAAGAAGTTAACTACTATTTGGTCGGATTCCAGGATTTGTAGCAATTCACTGGGATATGGGAAAACTCTACTAGGGAAGAGGAGTTTTATTAGTGATCTGTAAGGATTAAACTATTATCTGGTCGGGTCCAGGTTTCAACAACTCGAACTGTTAACTGGTCAGATCCAAGCTTTGTAGTAGACGGATAAGTTAAGCTGCTATTTGGTCAGGTCCAGGATCTAGCCACTTGAAATTGAGGTTTCCTGTTATCCGGTCGGGTCCAGTCTTCAGCAATTTGAACTTGAGATCAACTGTTATCTGGTTGTGTCCTGGTTTCAATAACTTGTACTGTTAGCTGGTCAGGTCCAGGCTCTGCAATTGAAGGAGTTTAACTAATATATGGTCGTGTCCCGGTTGAGTGTATGTATTAAATTATTAAAATATTAATGATGAGTGAGGTTAAACCTAGGGTTTGTAACTGGTGAGTGGACTAGTAAGAATAATCTAGGCTTTGACAATGACTTAGATTGTGATATTCGGACGTGAAAGTACCTCAGTGTGTACCGCAAATGAGTAGTCGCTTGAAACAAATCGTCTAATCTACGAGAATTCCATTGTCATGGATGGAAAATGATATATAGATGTGATTTGGGAGCCAACATCAATTTGATACCATGGCATGTGCAAGTGTATTATCCTAGTACACATAAAATGAATAACCTTGTTCTTTAGGCCAATACTTTATGGATAAAACAGGTTGGCTCAAGTACCGAGAAAAGAGCTATAAAAGGAAAAACCCCAACATTAGAAAGGGGGACATGTGAATAAGAGGATGAATCATAGGTTATGCCTACCATTTCTCAAATTTTTCCATTTCTATTGTGAAGCTGATGACGCTAAAAGTCACTACACCAAAGGTCATATGCAATTGGAATATTACAAAGGATTATTGTGAATTATATGGTTTATCATTTTTATAATTTATATTTAAGAACGTGTAATTTGAATTATCAACTCTTAGTTGTTGCTAATATCACCATGAGTTAATTATCTTTTGTTGGATAACGTGAAGTTCACTGATCATGTAGTATTTTGAATGTGATGAAATTAGGTTTTGCAACATGTTTAGTTCTTTTATGTTCATACTTATATTTAAGTCTTGGCATGATCAATTTAGAATTAAATACTAATTTATTAAGTTGCGATAGTGACATACCATGCTTTCTTAAGAACTTTAAACATAAAGGATTAATACTATTACACTTCAATGTAAACTTATCATATTTACCACAATTAATTAAGTTGCTAGTGACATACCATGCTTTCTTAAGCACTTTAAACATAAAGGATTAGGACTATAGTGGTAAACATGATAAACTTTCATTGAAGTGTAATGGTATTAATATGTGCTTAGGCATAAATTCACATTGTTGACAAACACCACAGAGCTTAATCATGGTCACATATGATATAATACCACATAACATCGCTAACACTAGATAAAATTATTGAATGAATTATTGTCCAACCTTCTTGCAAATTATGATTTAAACTAATTATTAATTTTTATTGGTATACAAACTTATGACATGTTATCAAATTTTATTACCTTTTTGACTCATGAATTACTTTTGAAGGATTATTGAAAAAATTAAACACAATCCTCATGAGATTGATATATTTCTTATCACTTGCTATTGAATTAACTGTGTATACTTGTACAACATTTCAATTAGCAAACAACTATGAAATTCAAATTTTAATGGAAAATTTGAACAAATTGACTTGAATAAAACAAATGGATTTAATTAGTCTTAAACCTAGTTTGGCCATATTAAATACATAATGTTCAACCTTATTTCACAAAACACAAGAGAATTCTAAAGTTAATAATAAGTTAAACTTCACTATATTAGGTTATTATGATGAAATATTTTTTACTTATGGTGTCCTCTTCACCTACAATAATTTTGGTTGTCCACAATCCAAGAAAAATGATTGAAATAAATACTTTAAAAAATTTAGATAAAAGTTGGTCAAATACACTTGCCAAACAAACAAAGTGGTTCACCTTGAGAGTAACTTACATAAAGTTTTATGCAATTTTACTTCTAAATTTGCGAGGCAACTCACTTGCATCACATAGTGAGCTACAATAGAACTAAGGTTCTCAGGAAAAAAAAATTAAACTAGAAGCCTAAAATAAACATAACAACTTAAAAGAAGGAAACAAGGAAGAGATTTGGATTTTCTACCAATAGAGTTCGTATAGTGTCATTAATCTGACGCCTAATTAAAATATGAAGTAGGCATATATGTTTCCTTTTGAATGATAACTTAGAATTCATAGGGAGTTGATGCTTTTGTAGCCTTCTCAAAGAGATTATTGCACACATCTCCATGTTGGTCTTAAATGACCACGTTTTTTCATCAACGTCCGTCTTCACCCTCACTTTTCTGATGAATGCTATATAAAGTATTAGATAAAATACCTAACCTTCTTCCATATCCCCAACCCAAAGATCTTGCTTAAAATTGAAGTTATACACTAGATGTGGACACCTTCAAACTTCTTACAAGATCAGTCGACAAACAACAATAATGTATTTATGTGTTGTAATGGCAATGATGTAATATTTTGAACTGCGCCAAGTACACAAAATGATTAGGGACGGGTGCACATTCTATCATAAGGGGGCTCAAGCCCCCACAAAGAAAAAAATTGGTTAAAAATATTTAAAGTTTTTAAATTTGTATTTACATATAGAAACATGTTTTTAATAAAATAATATGTATTATTACTAGTTTTAACTATTATATTTAATTAAATACATTTATTTAGCTTTAAATATATATCATGCTAGTATAAAATAAAAATTAACTGTTATGTATTGACTGCTTAAAAATTATTTATGCTTGTGAAAGTGTTGTTTTCATAGATTAATGTCATTTTTAAAGATAATTTTTTTTAAATTTATATATGATGTGGTTTGATCGAATGTATCTGCAAATATATATATATATATATATATATATATATATATATATATATATATATATATATATATATATATATATATATATATATATATATATATATATATATATATATATATATATATATATATATATATATATATATATATATATATATATATATATATATATATATATATATATATATATATATATATATATATATATATATTAATTTTTATATAAAAAAGTCATATTTTAAGCGAAACATCGTTCTACACATTATAGATTTTATTTTGAGAATTTTGAAAATATCATTTTTAGTGTGACACTCTAATGGTTTAATTGTGTTGATTTTTTTTTTAACAAAGCAAAATTAACTTTTCTCATTAAGAATCACAAGTTCAATACAAGGAGGAACAAGATGAAATCTACTACACTTAGCCCAAGAATTGACCGCCTTTGCTAAGGAATGGGCAACCAAATTCGCTTTACGCTTAATAAACTCAACCTCAAAGTTGGAGAAATTATGTAACAACTGCTTAATAACATTAATAATCATATAAAATTTTGAGTTTCCAATGTTAATAGCACGAAGAGCTTGTACCACCTTAAGAGAGTTTGTTTCAAACACAACATACTCCAGATTTAAAGCAATAACATTCTGGACTGCTTCTTTAAGAGCAATAACTTTCGCTTCCAGGACAGAAAGAATACCTAGATCCCACATCACCCCTGCAAAGACAAAATTTGCACATTTATCCCCAAAGCACCAACCTCTATTTTAGGTACCATAATTAAGGTTAAACTCGGTATCCAGGTTACATTTAAGTTTACCAGGGGAAGGTGCACTACATTCTTGCGAATGATTATGATTGATGTTACTATCTTGATGATGCTGAGCCGAGAACCAATCCTGCCACTAATGAAATGCAATCCAACCAAACTTGGGACCCTCCTCTCTTTCATTATTCTAGATAATATCATTCCTATTTTTCCACAGCACCTCCAACATGATTATAAATCTACCTGCTGTATTCTTATATTCCTTACTACAAATATCAAAGATGAGCGACTTCACATCATGAAACAACTGAACTCTATGATCAACAATATTACTTAAACCAACTTTCCCCTAACACTTATTAATCTCTATGCACCCAAAGAATACATGCCAATAGTCCTCATAATTATCGACACACAACAGACACTCTTTCGTGCAATTGACACGATGGTGACGAAGCCTCTTTCGAGTAGGAAGGAATCCCTGACAAATTATCCAAAGCAGATGTTTCACTCTTGTCAGGGCTTTGATGTGCCAAATAAAATTCCAATTATCCCCCGAAATCGTAGAAGAAGGGTTATTTTACGCACTCTTGATGATATTTTATGTAGAGTTGTATATTTGAATACGAGTTCTTACATTTTTTGTTTTTTTTGACGAATATGATAAAAAAATTCCCCCCACCACCAAATATTTCTGGATCCGCCATTGAAAATGATTACTTGATCCTAAATCAAACATGCCTTTTTCAAATCTTACACCACCCACATCTGTAAGTAGTGGCACTCTCCCAAAATCTCCAATTTATTTTGAATTAGTCACTGCACTTATTTTTAAATATACAACCAACTATAAAGTCAATAATTAACTCCATTTTACTAACCTTTTCAACAAATTCATAAATCTCAACATTTCTATCCTCTACAATTGTAATGATGTTAATTACTACTTTGGATTGCTCTATGTGTTTGAATTGAGCTTGGTTCCTTTATTGTCAGCCATTTATATTGCAAGTACTCTAGCTTGGACTTCCAATTTCTTGATGGAAACATCAATATTCTTTTGGTTGGTCGTTGTAACGCCCAAATATTTAATTATTTATTTAATTAAATATTTTTGAATATTTTATATTAATTCAAATTTTCATCGTCGAAGTCGGAATTATTTTATTTAGTGGTATGATAAATAATCATATTTAATTTGGTGGAATTAAGTTGAAGTATTATTTTATCATTAAGCTTAAATATGAGATTGAACTTAATTTGTAGTGTTGTGAAGTAATAAGGGGGTATGTCACTTAGGCCCATTTAGATTTATTAATGGAAATAATAATATTATAGTAGTAATAGAATTAGAGGAGAAAGAGAGTTAGTGTTATCAAGAAAAGAAAGAAAAAGAAGAGAAAGAGGAATAGGATTTTGAGAGGTGAAGAAGAACAAGAGGAGGTTGTTTCTAGTGCCAAATTTCCAGAAATTCCATTGAAGTTTCTTAGAGATGCACTCAATTCAAGGTAAGGGTGAGGTTCTTTCCAAATAAATGGGAGTATGATAAATTTTAATTTGGGTTTAGGGTATTAGTTTCTCTACTTTGTTGTGCTAAAAATTGGTTGTGTTGCTATTAAAATTTATGATTGATTTGAGTTGTGTTGTTATTTATTGTATTTGAAAAATGTTGGGTTAATGCTAAGCTAGGATAATTAGTAAATTAAAACAAGGAATGAACAAGAATAAGGCACATGTGTGACGGGAGGCAAAACTTTTTTTTAAGCTCCAGGCCTCCTGACACGGGTTATGTCAGATGACACGGGCACCCGTGTCAGCCCCTTCACTCCACGCCTTCCCCTTCCTTCTTCTGACACGGCTGTGTCACGCAACACGGCCATCCGTGTCAGCTGCTGTAGCAAATTTTCAGAAAATTAGACTTATGCATTTTTTTGACCCGATTCGTCCTGTTTGATTCTTCTACAAACCAAAGCATAAAATATGGTGATAAGGAATAAAACATCAATTAGTTGAATGGAGTGATGGTTAAGTAACTACTAATTTCCCGTGTGAAAACCACTGATCAGTAGCCGAATTAGGCGGTATAATTAGTTGTCTAGAATTTAACAAAATTTGACTGGGTAACTAAGTTTAATTAGTAGGTAATTATGGATATGTCTTTTGTTAAACTATGTCAATTATGTCGAATTGCCGGTACAACAGCTTAAGTCGTTATGTCCGGTTTATGGATATTGTTGATTATAGGTCTTATGACCAATGTTGTGTTATTTTGTGTTGATCGATGAATGTATGGGGGTTGCAAGATATCATTGAGTATGTGGGATTCACTATTGATAATGTGATTGTGAATTATTTTTGTGGGTAGCCTTATGGTGTGAATCCTAGTGAATATTAATGAATATGTTGTTGATAACGTTGTAGGACTATGGCCAGTGAAGTAGTGATATAGGGTATGCTTCGTGAAGTATTTAATGATGTTGTTGTATGTGTTGCATATTCATACATTTGCATTTGTGAAGGCCTGTATTGGCGGATTTTGTGAAGGCATGTATTGGCAAAATGATTTGTGAAGAAGACTTATGTCTTGTGCCTCGAAATTACTGGAAAATGTTTATGTTGGGAGTTTTACTCCGACGGTACCACATGCATTCGCATAGTTTTAAGTTGCATATTTGAGTCGTATATGTTGAATTATGGTGTTGATGATTTGTGAAGTGTTGAATTATTGTTGTATGATGTGGTGATTCTTTTTATTCTTTACCTAATATAATGTTTATCATAACCCTATTTATATAGTTTGGTATCTCACCCCTTCTATTTGAATGTTGCCCTTTGTTGGTAATGTGCAGGTAACCAAGATGAGTAGACGATAACATTGTTAGTTCGAGTTCGGTGTTATTTGCTCTGATACGTAGCACTCGGGGGGAAATGAACACTTGTCTTATTTTGTTGTTTATTTATTGAAACTTATGTTGTTATTTGAGGAGTTATTGTATTGATGTTGTTTCATTATTCAAAAGGTGCTATATCTTATTTAGAGAATTATTATGAATCCGCTGTGTGATTAATCGAAGTTTGGTTTATGTTATGAAGACTTTATTCATGAGTTGTGTTCATTCCTCTTCTTTAAGTGTTATGTATCTATTCTAAAAGCATGACAGATTTATGTGTTTTGTTGAATATGTGACATCCTGATTATATTAGAAATTTTTATACTCTGATTTTCTGATAATTGCTTGGGGTAGAATTGGGGTGTTACAGTCGTGAATACATCCTTAAACTAATCCACTATTTATTCAAGCTTTGAAGACTTGTCTTCCTGATTGACTATTATTTTTGCAAGTTCTTCAATAATGTCGGTTAAGAGCTTGTGTTGTACTATGATTGCATTACTGATATCTAATTCCAAAATTCTTCCTTTTTCTTTGAATACAAACTTCATGATATTTATTTTTCTATTAACCTTTTTAGAAGTAGGTCGAATGTTCTTTTTAAAACTTTTAATACAAAATATGATGTTAAACATACTAATAGGTCATACTGGATTTTTAAAAGTTCATACTGGACTCATATTTTGACAGAGCCTTTAATGGTCTTAGGGTTGCAATTCCAAATTTTGAGCTTAGTAGTTTTACTAGCAAAAACATTGTCTCTCCTAAAGCACAACATGTTTTGGCGAGTGTACTCTTTAGTATAACTGTTAAGGACATGGATATAAAGTTTGCTATGACAACTAGACAGAAAACAGTTTTTGATTGCTTACAAGCCGCACATGCTCAAGACTTTCTCCTTGATATTCCTATTAATGGGTTAGACCAACATATCTCATTAATGGAGTATCATACTATCTTGAAATACCACGTTATGATTCCTTTATTTCCTATTGATGAGGTTTGCTTTATTTGTCGCAAGGCGTGTTTGGATACAATTGGGAAACACACGACCCATTGTAGGGAGCTTCTAGGCTTCGAATACCGATGTGAACTTGTCAGAGATGTCTTGTTTGATATATTTCGGCGGGCTGAAGTATCTATGAAGAAAGAGGTGCCTGTGAATTTCTTGACCGATCCATATGAGGGCCGATCGACACTTAGGTTAACAAATATTCTAGTGTATGGTTGAGTAGCGGGAAAACATGTTTGTGTAGACTTGACTGAAGTTTATCCACTGGTGGGACTGAGGACTGGAGGTTTTACCGTGGGACACACAGATCTCAAAGTCGCTTCAAGTAAAGTGGTCAAACATGAGAAAATGTGTTTCAACAATCAACACACATTCATACCATTTCTTTTAACAGTTTTGGTTTTCTAGCACCAGAAGCAGTTGATCTTTTATAGAGAGTCCAAAGACTTATGAGTAATAATGTTGTATCTCCTAGATTTATGAATGTAATTTTTAAGAGGATTGACTTTGCAATCTAAAAAAGTATAGCAACACAACTTGTTGCCAATTTACCTTCTATTTTTGTATAAACTCATTTATTTTATATTAATGAATTAGTAATTTAAAAAAAATACCCAATCTTAAAATAAATCATTTAACAACTAATAAGCCAAACCAAACTCAAACTTTATATTTTTAAAACTAGCTTGAGCTATTTAAGCAAAACTCATCTCGACTCGGTCCGACCTATCCCTACCCCTATTTGTGCTATATAGTAGGGGTCCACAAATTTAAAATCGAACAAATCCGATCTTAATTTTAAATTTTAAAAAGGATAAAATTAGAATAATAGTACTCTATTGGTTTCAAAATGATTGTTGTTTTAACAAACAAAATTTATTTCAAAATGAATGTCATTTTCACTTTTTAATGTAAAAATGATTGCTTATTTTCCAATTGTGTTCTATTACTCTCTACACTACTTCTAATATATTTATATGATTAATTTAATAAAAGTAAAATATTTTATGATAATATTATTATATTCTTTAATTTGTGTGCAAAAATCTTAAACGATAGTCATTTTAAAACGGAGGGAATATATTTTTTTGGGGGTGTGAGAAGTAACTTTCTATGTGCTATAATATTGAGGAATTAACTTCCCACACCCTAACTTATAACTGACATCCCCCATTTTACATTCTTTTACTATTATACCGTTGCCTAAAGTTATTAAATTTTAAAAAGTATGAGTTTTGACCGAAAATTTTAAAACTTACTGAAAATTTTGAAATTCCCATGAGTTTTTATCGGAAATTTCAAAACTATATCGGAAATTTTGAAAAAATACCAGAAATTTCCATGAGTTTTTATAAGAAATTTCAAAATTATATCGCAAATTTCAAAAATTCATATAAAAACTCTTGAAATTTTATCAACAATTTTGAAATATGTGCGTTATTATCAGAAATTTCAAAATTTCGGATAAAAACTCTTGTATTTTTTACCAAAATTTTTGAAATGCATATTTCTGAAATTTTTTGAATGAGTTATCAAAAATTTCATTACCGAAAATTTTAAATAAACTATC
Organism: Vicia faba; assembly: GCA_948472305.1. Lineage (NCBI taxonomy): Eukaryota > Viridiplantae > Streptophyta > Magnoliopsida > Fabales > Fabaceae > Vicia > Vicia faba. Next base: position 60,014 of record CATIWC010000943.1, read on the forward strand.
GAAAATTTTGTTAGACAATTTTATTTTATTTTATCTAAAATATTTTTGGCGTTATGAAAATATTGAGGGTGGCAGGTTTAAAATGTGGGATGACAGATTAAATCCTCTGTAATGTTATGACATGCGAATTAGGGCCCAAATCATACCCCTCTTGTTGGCCCAATAACTAAACTCAATCAATCACTTCTAGAGCAGACAAATCTCATTATTTTCTCCTTTCTTCCACCTCGGTATGATTTTTCTATCTCTAGTTTTCCTTTTCTGACCTCCCAACGCTTTCATTTCATTTCCGATTTTTTTTTCTGCTTCACTTATGTAACTGAGCGTATTAATTGTAGTCCTTGAGTTAGGTTACGGTGCATTGCAGATGGAGGGTAAGATTGCTCAAGAACTTTATGCTGAAAGCTTACAATTCTCTAAATTAGAATTAAATTCGAATCGCGCAGATGATGATCACGGAGATAAATTAAAAGGTGAATAAGATTCTGTATCAGTGAATTGATTTGGAAAATCTATTACTAAATGCTTTCAAGTTATTGTTTTTCAGTATGCATCTAATTGTGTACTATGCTTTCAGATTGTGATGGTGATAATTTGAATCTTGATGATTCTTTGTGGGATGATTCTGATGATGATAATGTGAATAAGTCCTCAGATTTGGATAGGGAGTGGCAGAGGAGACGCGACCAGTTTCATACGGTATTTTAACAAACTAGAATCCGTTTTTCGTTATTTTAGTTTTTATTTTTCTTACTGCTAGAGAATGATTAGCTACTGATTTTTATGCTTTAGATTGGGTATAGAGAAGGTCTTATAGCGGCGAAGGAAGCTTCTGCACAAGAGGGGTTCAATATCGGTTTTAAACAATCTGCCCACGCTGGTTATAGCTGGGGCGTTGTAAGAGGTGTAGTCAGGTATAATATTTTGAGAGGGAAATACATATACTTTTTCCGTTTCTTATTATAAGGTTAATTGAATAACTGATGTATCTGGTCTATTTTATAATAAGGGATTGAGGGAAGGGAGTAGATGATTTTGCAACTTTATTTGAATTTTAAACTGGTACTAGCTCGCTAGTTATATATTTTTTTGATTATTTTCTTTTTCACTTTTTTTGTTTTTGCGAAGTGCTTTTGCTCATCTTCCGAATGAGTTAAAAGAGAAATTGGTTGAATCACTAGAAAAGAGAAATGAATTCCAAGAGCTGTACGAATCAGTGCAGTCTTTGTCAACAACAGATGCCCTTAGGTTGTTTCATGAAGATTTCAAAGCACAAGAAGCTTCGGAACAAAATGAGCATGCAGGTGTTAGCGGCCACGCAGTAAGTTTGCACGAGCAAATTTCACATAACTCGCCTCTGACAAATTATCGTGCACAACTTGAATCTCTGATTTGTGATACTCCTGCCATTGACAGTCATTTACCTGAACCGAAATAAACGGTGATACCTTGTATTGTATGTAAAATACTTTAGCCTAGAATGGTAATGGCTTTTTGTGGAAAATATCTTCCATTTCTATGATTGTAAAAACTTATAAGTTGTGTAAATTCAGTTCCATCCATAAACTCTGTTTTTGGTAATGAAAACCATGTTTTTTATACAAACCATTGTTTTTTTTTACCTTAGTTGTAATCATTAATCTTGTAGTTAACAGAATTTGTGTTGTTTAGCTCTTTCACCTCAAATAAACAAATAATGTTCCACTTGTATTATCTGCTTAATAAACACAGTTGAGCTTAATGAAACAAGTCAAAATTCAGTTGTAATTTGCATTATGATCTGTAGTTAATAAAACTATGTTCTCAGTGTGGTTCATTGTCATGTTGATTTTTCATTTTTTTCACATATATTTAATAAATGTATAGCTTATGTTGCCCCTATTGGACCTTTTCTTTTTCTGTATATTTATCGTTGTTTGTTTATTACTATTAGCCTGGTAAGCTATTGTTTATGCTGTTTACTTATCATCACATCAGGCTCTTCTCATGAATATGAATATTTAGACTTGTGGAAAGAAAAGGTTTGTTATTTATTGATCTCTTCAAATATTGAATCGATGCGGTTTATAATTTCTAACTGCAGATATATGTGAACTGCCTATCAGAATCTGAATAACAAAAGCTGAACACATATATATTTTACTTTTCATTTGTTATAGATTCTTCCATTGGTTATAGAATCTTGAAACTGATCACTGGAGTTAATCACGAGAGCAGTTCACTAGTCATATTTCAGTATTTTTTTAGGATGAATGATGGCAAAACCAGAAAAAAAAGTATATAAAGAAACTATTAGCTATGCATCTACATTATACAAAAAATAGAATATACTAACAAATTTGGAGCATGAGTGCTCCTTATATTATAACATGGAAATGCTAGTGCAACAAACACAACCTAAAGAAATTAAAACACCAGGTTCTAGAATACAGCAAATAAATTGATGGAGAAAATCCACAAAGCTTAGTGGAAACCATAAAATCTCGTTCTAATGTTTCTCTTTCCGTGTAAAAAATTCACATGTTCCCTTAATCCTGCAAGATGAATTGTCTCCATGTTCCAGAAAAGGAGATGTAGGACAAATTACTTGCTGTAATAGGTTTGTAGATTTCTCGTGGAAATTGGCTTTCTCTTGGTTGCTTACTCCTGTGTTATCAGGGCAAGATAGCAGTAGCACTTCCCGAAAAGTATAAGATCAGGTCTTTTTTTAAAATCTCAGTAGCATGCATTAGCTACAAGCTTGAATAGGTCTTGCATGAGCTGTGGTTGAATTATTTCTTATGAGTTTCTCATTACGACGTTGACATTACTGTTTCAAAAGCTTCAACAAGCAATGGAACCTTCTTTTTCCTGGCTGGAGCAAGTTTTGTAACAGCTTGTCTGAGTGAAAAATCAAGCATCCATTCCTCAGCATTTTTTCTATCGTCTATCATTTGGTGCCTCAGTTCAACCTTTTCTGGTTTTGGATCAGGAACCAAGGGCAGGAAATTTGGCTTTCTTGGTTTGATCATTCTCATTTCCTCATCATCTTGAATAATTCTCTTGTTCTTAGCTAGCGATTGCCAATTATTGCTTGTGTTCTGCCCTTCACCACCTTTGCAGCATATCGTCTGGAACTTAGTGGCAGTAACTAGATCTTCCTCCAGTAATTTGTGGTCCTGAGCTATAATGGAGCTTTCTCCAGGCAGATCAGATGAGAGAATTTGGTTCATTTGGCTAATTTCTTTAGCATTATTCTCTAGGTTTGTGTTGCTATCTTCACGACTCTCTTCAATCATGTGAGTTTCACTGATCTTGTGAGCTTCACGATTGTGAACTGTATCTTCTTCAAGTACCATTGAGGTGCAACTGGCCCCATTATCCACATGCTTTTCAATTTCTCGAACATTATCTTCTATGTTTGTCAGAAACTGAAATTCTTCCTCTTTCAAATACTGTAGGTCATACTCATGATCAGTGCCGTTGGACGGATAATCAGCCTGTATGCTTTCACTTGAGCTTTCTTGGACAAATTTTGTATCACGAGGTTGTGCATCAAAAGATGTGTTTTTCTCTTCTTTACCTTGGGAATTAGAATCATCCAATTCAATATTTTCCATGAGTTCTTCATCATAGCTAACCTCATGGGTGTAGGTTCCAGTACATATTCCTTCATAAAACCAGTTAGGTGGGTGGTTTTTGTCTGAATCTTCTGCGTTTAGTTTTTGGTGAAAACTTTCCTTGGTTTCGGCTTCAATTTCAGAACCGTCGAAGTAGTTTTTGAATTCCACCTTGGGATTGATCTCAGACTTGGTGAGATCACAAGGCACATAAGGATTTACTAGATAGACACCTTCCTCTTCTGCTATGTTTCCATTCCCCTCCATTGCAAACTTGATACCTTCTTGATCCTCAAGGTTTTTGACAGCGTCTGATCTTCCCATTTTGTATGCTTTTTCCCGTTCCTTGTCATTGACTTGAAAAGAGAAATCTATACCAATTTCTCGTATTAAGGTAATGCTTGATGGATTACCCCTATCAGCTTCATCGCATGCAGGTTTTCCATCAAAGACAATCGGCTCAATATCAAAATCGTTCCTTGTCTCACAAGGCACCTTCAATTTTTCAGAACCTTCCAGCTTTATACTTTTCCGAGTCTTGAAAAAGCGCCTCTTTTCTGGAGGATGGTGATTTCCATTGAGAGAACAATATATATATGGGCAAACCTTCATTATCAAAGCTCCCTCTGACTCACTGCCTCCAGTATTAAGCATGAGGTGTTCAGGGAACTTGGAATCTTTCAAAGTTGAAGAGCAGGTAGCTCTGTATGGTGCACTAATATCTGCACGCAGCACTATTGCCGTAGGTTTTCTCGGACAAATTCTACTTTGCTTAAAACTAAGAGTCTTCGTTAATGTTCTCACCAAATTCACACTAGATGATCTTGACATAATTTTTGCAGTTTTTTTGTAAGGAGCAGAACTAGATTTTGACTTACTCAAACTTTTTTGTGGCAGATTCTTACCATCCGAGCCAAATTGGGTATTCTGAAGACTCACCGGTAAAAGCTCCTTTTTTGCTTCTGAACTGCTGGTAGGCTTCATGTAATTGGGTGACTTTCTCAGCAAAGGCTTATGCTTTTGTGCAGTTGCTGCAGTGGTTGGAACATGAAGAGGTAACATCTTTTTTGATTGAGATAAACTCTTCCTCGGAGGTGGTGATTCAAGTGCCTCCATATCCAAAAGCTTAATTAAACTCGACTTTTTTATTTTCTTCATCCCATAGGTTCCTCTGCCCTTACCATCTTGGTGCTTAGAATAATCTACCTTCATGTTTGTTGTGCCTTTGTCAAAATTGACACGATCAGCTTGGATACCAAGCTCACCGCAAACCTTTCTTTGAATCATATTGAAGCGAAAATCACATTTATAATAAGTAAGATTTCGGAATCAAAGTCGGTTTTTCCTTTCTGCGAAGTTCAATCACAAGAAGGAAAGAGACATTCTTATGCTTCATGCTGACATGTACTAACAGAGGGTTTAGTGACCCTTTCTGCTTGAGCATTATTAGTACCTGTAACATGGGAACACTCCATTTGCTTGTGACTTGTTCCTTATATTTTAAACTACAATATTGTTGCTATTAGCTAACAAAACATCACAATATTGTGCCTTTTTTGATTCCTTAACTCATCAATATCCAAATGACTGAATTACCCTCTTGATTTGGATAATGAAAACCTTGAAGCCTTTTCTAGGTGATAGATGAATACAATAAACTATTAATACATTTTTCATCTACTGTTATTTAATGGCAATCAAGTTCTATCAATGCAACTTTTGGTTCACGAAATTACTTCAATTGTCTTTGCTTTCCACTCAATTGATGTAGACATGATTATTGTGTAGTAATGGTAAGTGTCAAAACAGTTATTGTCTTTATGTATTTTAGGAAGGTTTATATTTGCAGTAATTCTGTAACAGCTGTATATCTTGCTAATTATTAGGTTTATTTATTTAGGATCAATCCCATAATCACAAGGATTTGTTTCCTTAGAACTAGCTGTCCAATTCCCTAAAATAGACTACAAGCTCATGTATATATACAGGTCCAGTGACCTCATAATAATAAAACAACAATATTATTTATTCTAAATTTGATATGGTATCAGAGCTCCCGATCCTTGGGAGTCTCTGACCGTGCTTGTAAACCCTAAGTTGCAGGCTTCATTGCTGCACTACCTTTATACCTTGTCGCCGATTTCATTGCAGCGCAACCTTCTCTACCTTGATCGCACCTGGTCATGGCTGAGATTGTGGATCCTATTCTGGAAACTGGGGACAGATCCCAGACTGCCGGAGAATTGCAGAATGTTCATTCTGCTTATCGGTTAAATGGGAAGAATTTTCTCAAATGGTCTCAACTTATTAGGACCATCTTGAAAGGAAAAGGAAAGGTCAGTCACCTAACTGATAGTGCACCTGATGAAACAAATCCCAACTTCAAATCATGGGAAGAAAAAGACTCCATGATCATGGCGTGGCTGTGGAATTCAATGGTCCCAGAAATTAGTGATACCTGCATGTTTCTTAAATCAGCAAAGGAAATTTGGGAGGCAGTAGAACAAACGTATTCTAAGGCCAAGGATGCTGCCCAAATTTATGATGTAAAGGTGAAAACTGTGGCTGCCAAACAGGGAAGCAGATCTGTTACAGAATATGCTAATCAACTCAAGTCTCTATGGATGGAATTGGACCACTATCGAGTTATAAAAGCAAAATGTTCAGAAGACTCAGCAATCCTTAAGGAGTATATTGAACAAGATAGAGTCTATGATTTTTTGGTAGGCCTAAATCCTGAATATGACCAGGTCCGAATCCAAATCCTGGGAAAAGAGAAAGTCCCAGGGCTTAATGAAGTGGTAGCCATTATCCGGAGTGAAGAAAGCAGAAGAGGATTGATGCTCGAGACCTCAATAACTGAAAGTTCGGCAATGATAGCTGAAGGAGGAACAATCATGGTTGCTAACCAAAGGAGAAGTGGGGTTCCCAACATGGAGAAAAAACATGAGGATATCTGGTGTACCCACTGTAACAAGCCGCGTCACACAAGGGAGAAGTGCTGGAAATTACATGGGAAACCCCCAAGCCGAGAATGGGGGCCGAAAGGAGGTCCTCCCAAAAAAGGAGGGCAAGGGCAAGCACACATCAGTCATGGACAAAGTGAAGGATCTGGCCAGCTGAATCATGAAGAGATAGAGCGGGTAAGATCCTTCCTTAGTAAATTGGAGAAGCCTACAGGTACATGCTCCTTAACATATTCTGGTAAGTTTCCACTTTCTTTTGGGCTTAATGTTTCAGATACACCATTTACACATTACTGGATATTAGACTCTGGAGCCACTGACCATATGACCCCTCTACCCAAATATTTCTCCACATATTCCCCATGTCCTAGCAGCAAGAAAATTTCCACAGCAGATGGAACTCTTATGACTGCAGCAGGACAAGGAGAGGTCCAAATAAACCCATCCATAACATTAAAAAATGTCCTTCATGTCCCTAAATTATCCACCAATCTGATTTCTATACAAAAACTCACAAAAGATCTCTCCTGTAATGCTGTTTTTCATAACTACTCTTGTATACTGCAGGACAAGAACTCGGGGAAGACGATTGGACATGCTAGAGAATGGAATGGCCTATACTACATGGAGGATCCTAATCTGCCTACCAATAGCCGCTCTCTCATATCTGAATCCACCATGACCAACATAGAGAAAGTTCAACTATACCATTGCCGGCTAGGACACCCTTCATTTCGAGTTGTAAAAGTGCTTTTCCCTTTCTTGTTTAAAAATTTAAATGTGGAGAGTCTCCACTGTGATGTGTGTGAGTTTGCTAAACACAAGCGTGTACCTTTTCCCATTAGCAATAAGATGAGTCCTTGCCCATTTTTTCTTGTTCACACTGATGTATGGGGTCCTGCTTACGTTCCTAATATCTCAGGTGCTAAATGGTTTTTAACCTTCATAGATGATTGTACCCGGGTGACTTGGGTTTTTCTTTTAAAACAAAAATCCGAAGTTAGCTCTGTGTTTTTTCAGTTTATCTCAATGATTAAAAATCAATTTGGGGTCGGTATCAAAAGAATTAGGTCTGATAATGCCAAGGATTATTTTAACCTTGTACTAAACTCTTTTTGCCAAAAGGAAGGGATAATCCATGAGTCCTCATGTGTAAACACACCCCAACAAAATGGGATTGCAGAAAGGAAAAATGGGCACCTATTAGATCAAACTAGAGCTCTACTTTTTCAAAACCATGTTCCTAAGAGATTCTGGGGGGAAGCCCTTCTTACTGCCACCTATCTCATCAATAGGTTGCCCACTAAAATCTTAGACTCAAAAAGCCCCATGGAAGTCCTATCCTCATTCTACCCACACTTGGATCCTACAAATAAACTCCAACCTAGAATATTTGGGTGTGTATCCTTTGTGCATGTTCATAGTAACGAAAGGAGGAAATTGGACCCTAGGGCTGTCAAATGTGTATTCTTAGGGTACTCTACCACACAAAAAGGATACAAATGTTTTCACCCCCTATCAAAAAAATTCTATGTGTCAAGAGATGTCACCTTCAACGAACGAGAGAGCTACTTTGGGCAGCCTCATCTTCAGGGGGAGAATGTAAGAGAGGAAGATGAGACTCTCATGCTTCCAAATATGACATTTGGACCTGAAATTGGGACAAATGGCATTGCTGTCCCTGAAACTGAGAGAACAGCAGGACCTGCACTTGAACCAACAGCAGGACCTGCACTTGAACGAACAGCAGAACCTGCACCTACACCTGTACCTGAACCAACAGCAAGACCTGCACCTGAACCTGCACCTAATGGTGGAAAATTTGGGAAAAATCTGGTATATTCAAGGAGAGAAAAGGCCATTCTAGAATCTGGCAATGTCCAAGAGTCCAGCCCATCATCACTGCATGAGGTAACACTTCCGAATCCTATAAATTCCAATGATTCTAATGAGTTTGTTTTTGAAAATTTAGAAGCACAGATGGACCAAAATCTAGACCTACCCATTGCCCTTAGAAAGGGAACTAGAGCATGCACCCAACAACCACTTTACCCACTATCAAATTTCTTATCCTTTGAAAAATTCTCACCTACCCATAAAACCTTCCTCACAAACCTCAACTCCACACACACACCTTCCTCTGTATCTGAAGCATTATCTAATATGAAATGGAAACAAGCCATGGATGTGGAAATGGAGGCGTTAAGCAAGAATAGAACATGGGAACTTGTCACCCTACCAATTGGAAAAAAAACAGTAGGATGCAAGTGGGTATATACAGTAAAGTACAGGGCTGATGGGACCATTGAACGTTACAAGGCAAGATTAGTGGCCAAAGGCTTCACTCAAACCTATGGAATTGATTACTTGGAAACATTTTCCCCGGTTGCTAAGATGAACACGGTCAGAGTAATATTGTCATTAGCAGCAAATTATGGTTGGGACCTGCAACAGTTCGATGTGAAGAATGCTTTTTTACATGGAGACCTTGAAGAAGAAATATACATGGAGTTGCCCCCTGGTTACAATGGACAGGTTGCTGCTGGAACTGTTTGTAAGCTAAGAAAGGCTCTATATGGGCTGAAACAATCCCCAAGAGCGTGGTTTGGAAGATTCACCAAGGTTATGTTAGGTCTGGGCTACAAACAGAGCCAAGGGGATCACACATTATTTATCAAACATTCAGTTTCAGGGGGAGTAACAATTTTATTGGTGTACGTAGATGATATTATAGTAAGTGGGGATGACAAAAAGGAGCAACAAATGTTAGGTGAATGCCTTGCCACGGAATTCGAGATCAAGACATTAGGGAGACTTAAATATTTTTTGGGAATTGAAGTGGCCCATTCCAAGAAAGGAATCTTCATATCTCAACAAAAGTATATTACTGACTTGCTTAAAGAAACAGGTAAGACAGCCTGTAGACCAGCAAGTACCCCAGTTGATCCAAATATAAAGCTGGGAAGTGCGGAGGAGGATATTGCAGTGGACAAGGAAATGTATCAAAGACTTGTGGGAAGACTTATTTACTTATCTCACACTAGACCAGACATTGCTTTTGCTGTAAGTCTAGTCAGCCAATTTATGCACCAACCAAAGGAAGCACATTTACAAGCTGCTCTTAGAATTGTCCAGTATTTGAAAGGGACCCCAGGAAGAGGGATTTTGTTCAAACGAAACAAGAGTGTAAGTCTTGAAGCATATACGGATGCGGACTATGCGGGGTCAGTGGTAGATAGGAGATCAACTACTGGATACTGCACCTTCCTTGGTGGAAACCTCGTGACTTGGAAGAGCAAAAAACAGAGTGTAGTAGCTAGATCGAGCGCAGAAGCAGAATTTCGAGCAATGGCCCAAGGAATATGTGAACTTCTATGGTTGAAGATTATATTGGAAGACTTGAAGATAAGATGGGATGAACCTATGAGGTTATATTGTGACAACAAATCTGCAATTAGTATAGCCCACAACCCGGTGCAGCATGATAGAACTAAACATATCGAGGTTGACAGACACTTTATCAAGGAAAAAACTAGACAGTGGCATGATTTGCACACCATATGTATCCACTCAGAATCAACTTGCAGACATACTCACCAAGGGGCTGAACTGCAGTAACTTTGAAAGAATTATATCCAAGCTGGGAATGGAAAACACCTATTCACCAGCTTGAGGGGGAGTGTCAAAACAGTTATTGTCTTTATGTATTTTAGGAAGGTTTATATTTGCAGTAATTCTGTAACAGCTGTATATCTTGCTAATTATTAGGTTTATTTATTTAGGATCAATCCCATAATCACAAGGATTTGTTTCCTTAGAACTAGCTGTCCAATTCCCTAAAATAGACTACAAGCTCATGTATATATACAGGTCCAGTGACCACATAATAATAAAACAACAATATTATTTATTCTAAATTTGATAGTAAGTAATTCATCAAACAGTATTGGGTTTTTATTTATTTGTGACAGGAGGAATAGTAGTTGGAAATTTGAAAGTTAGTTAAGTTTCTTATCTATAATATCTGTTAGTTCAAAGATAATAAATCGCAGTAACAAGGTATTTTTCCTTTGAGACAAATAATAATTTGATCCATTAATTGTTATTACATGTCAATAAGTTTTTCTTTTGTAAAATTCTTGCATAAGAATCCAATGATTGGCATTGTTTAACGCTTTGTTCAGCTGTTTGTGAACATGAAAGATTCAATGTTGAAACAAATAATTGAATATATATAATGGTAAAATAACATGAACGTTGATCCCTATGCTATAATAATTCAACATTCTTTGGCAGTTTGCCAAAAACGGTAAAGTTCTATAATATTTGCTGTTTCAAAGGCATTCTTGAATTTCCTGAGTTGAGAGAAATAAACAACAATGCCTAAAAAAAATTGGTTGATGCACCTTCTCCATTTTAGTGAAAAAACCAAAATTATTCTTAAAAATTATAAATACATTTCCTAATGCATCTCAAATACACCAAATTCATAGGTAACTAAACCACACATTTATTCTGTAAAAATAAAATAAAATTCAGAAATATATTTCTGGAATAAATTCAAAAATATATTTTTGTAAATAAGTGTTATATCAAGAAGCTTAGTCATTAGCTTGCTCACCATCATTTAACAATTTTTTAGAATCAAAGTATAGACAATGGTTACAAGTTAACAAAATTTAACAAACTAATCAACAATATATACACCGACTAATCAATGATTCGAATATTTTAGATTTTCTCCATTAAATTTCTCTCTTTTTCTCTCTTCTTTTTTTATCTTTCTCTCAATCTCATTCTCTCTCTTGATTATCTTTTATTTCTTAATGATGAGTGAGAATGAAATTAAGAAAAAGATAAAAAGTTAAAAGAGAGGAAGGAGAAAAGTGAAAAAGAGGATTTAATCCATGATCCGGTTAGTGATTATTAATAATTATGTTTGTTTTCTTTTAAGAGCAATCATTTTAATTGACCCTCATGGATACTACTATGCTTTTAATTAGCACTCATGGATGGTGCTATCTTATTCACAAACTTTAATACAAATTTTAGAGAATTTAATTTGTCACTCCTTATACCTGACATCCTCACATTATTTCATAATTTCAAAAGTGTCTCTGTTCAAATTTGATGACAAATATACGTATGTAATTTTTGGTAGGAAATTCAAAATTTCTGGCAGTGTATTCATAATTTCTAGTATGAACTAATATGGAGAATTTAAAAAATTTCCGATACACCGAGAATAATATTGATATTTTCAAAAAATGCCATGTGATATCGAAAATTTCAACCAAAGCGAAATTTCCTGTAATACAATTTTATAGATTTTTCAACGGTTAGGATTCTGCCGATAGTTTTATACAACTGTGATTGCACTGACTGTTTTGTGTGGTCTAGAATGAATTCAAAGTTGTATAAATAAGGATAATTTATTATTGAGAAAAACATCTCAAAATGTTTCTTCTTCAATTTTTGATTAAGATAGAAGTGTACTTCAATGGAGATAAACCTCTTGTAGAGTTCCAGCTTCCGGAAGACACCACATATCTCACCTCATTGACATTCAAGTTAAATGAATTGTTGTCTGATATCGATAACAGAAAGGTGGAAAAGACCGAGTTTCGTGAAGATTGGATCGGTATTGATGGAAGGGTGAAATACAACCTTATTGAGCTAAAGACAAATGAAGATTTGACGGTTATGTAGAGATCGTTTTCCCGTAGGCTAACTAAGGGGCTGGTCGATCGAGTTTGATGCGAAGATTTCAAGTTTTATCGGCGAGATGATTAAGATGCTGAAACGTCCAGAATCATCTGGTAGTAAGGGTGGCAAAGCGGACGGTCCGCCCCGTTTACTAACGAGTTGGCGGGTTGGCGGGCCGGCTCGTCAATTTTTTTTTTTTTTAATTTTATAATTTGA